>CM023484.1:126493538-126678327 GCA_013339685.2 Hyalomma asiaticum
AATGGGAAGCACAAGTGAAACGCGACCGCTGGCATCCGACCGACAGCACCAAGATATGCGAGGTTAGTTGTTGACTTGTCTCGCATGTGGCCGTGCATTTTTTATCGCTGGCGGTGAGCATGCTGTTAAAGAAATCCTTGTTTGTCTCGCTATAGCTGCATCGCATAATCATCGCGTGAAGCTGCTTTTACAAAGAGGATGTTTAGCTTTGCGTTAAGCCTTGCGGAGTGAATAGATGCTTCGGCTACCTTGCCGATAAGCTTAGATAAGCTTGGTCAAGACAAGTTAATCATGCTCGTAGCCCATGCTAAATAAGCATAGTCAAAACAATCAATAGTAATCGATACGAATCAATACTGATTGATACTCAGTGATACCAATTAAGCCGCCGGATTAAACCAGGGTAACCTTAGAAAAAGCCTATTTAAGCCAGCATATCGCAGCCTAATTGAATTTGGACAAGCGAATTTAACGCTAGTCCATACCAATCTATACTGATAGATACCTATCAAGTGGGATTAGGCAAGATTAGTAGAGATTATGTCGGATTACGCTAATCCGGTCCAAGACGAGATGGCATAGCCATGATGTAGGTTAGACCCGACTAGGCTATGTTCTTTCGGATTAAGCATGACTAAATAAATCCGGGTTAAGCTAATCCTCTACAAGTCAGTGTTGAGTGAATTGAGAATGACTAGCCGTTTGGGTGACTGCGTATGGTCACATTAATCCGATCCCATTAAATTCGATTAAGCTGGATTAAGATAGTCCGAATCTTCCACCACCCAGTTTTGAGTAAGTTGATATTGCCTAGTCAGTTGGATGACAGCCTATGGCCACAATAAGGCAATGTGGATTAAGCCGGATTAAGCTAATCCGCATTAAGCTAGTCACAAGCAAGTGAATTTGGAGTGAGATTGTCTTGCCTGTTGGATGCCTGAGCATGGCCACGTTAAGGTAGTCCGGATTAAGCTAATCCGGAATAAGCTAATCCTAAAGAAATCTGTTTTGAGTAAATTGAGATTGCCTATCCATTGGATGACTGAGTATGGCCACAATAAGACAATAGAGATTAAGCCGTCGTGGAACGCGAAGAGGAACACTACGCGCGTCATTTCTTCCCTCTAGCCTGGCCGTTAACTCACACAGGGCGAGCGCATGCGCAATAAGGGTGGTCACGCCGCACACCACCACCGGTTTGAACTCGGCCATAAGATGCTTCGCATCTAATAAAGTGGCTGTTAGAGCTCCATTACCGGGTGATGTATGTCATGGCCTACATGACATGCATGACAAGGTTTTCGTGTTATACTCAGCTATTAAATGCGAAGCATTTCTTAGCGAACTTCGGCGAGTTTGAGCGTATCTATCTATCTATCTATCTAGCCGCCTACGATTTTGTGCTCTCCTGGCCGTTTCGCTAATCGGATGTTTACGAAAATTGGTATGCCACATCATGACTACATGACGAATATAAATGGCAGGTCATAACATGAAAATCATGATATGCATGTCATGAGCGGCATGATTAACATGCCACGGTCTTAGGGCTCTCCTGGCCGTTTCGCTAATGGGATGTCTGCGAAAATTGGTATGGCACAACATGACTGCCTGACTAGCATAAATGGCAGGTCATAACATGAAAATCATGATATGCATGTCATGAGTGGCATGATTTACATGCCACGGTTTTAGTGCTCTCCTAGCCGTTTCGCTCATGGGATGTATGCGAAAATTGGCATGGCACAACTTGACTGCATGGCGAACATAAATGACAGGTCATAACATGAAAATCATGACAGCCATGTCATGAATGACATGATTTACATGCCACGCGTTTCGTTAATGGGACGTATACGCAAATTGGCATGCCACAACATGACTGCATCACAAACATAAATGACAGGTCACAACACGAAAATCATGCCATGCATATGTCATGAGTGACATGATTAACATGCGACGGTCTTGGTGCTCTCCTGGCCGTTTCGTTAATGGGATGTATACGAAAATTGGTATGCCACGACATGACTGCATGGCGAACATGACTGACAGGTCACAACATGAAAATCATGATATGCATGTCATGGGTACCATGACTTATATGCCACGCGTTTCGTTAACGAGATGTATACCAAAAAAATTGGCATGCCACAAGATGACTGCATCATGAACGTAAATGACAGGTCATAACATGAAAATCATGACATGCATTTCATGAGCGACATGATTTACATGCCACGGTCTTGGTGACCTCTTGGCCGTTTCGTTAGTGGTATGTGTAGGAAAATTGGTATGTAACAATATGACTGCATGACGAACATATATGACAGGTCATAACATGAAAAGCTGTTGTTGTTGTTGTTTTGTGGGGTTTTACGTCCCAAAACCAGTTCTGATTATGAGAGACGCCGTAGTGGAGGGCTCCGGAAATTTCGACCACCTGGGGTTCTTTAACGTGCACTGACATCGCACAGCACACGGGCCTCAACATTTCGCCTCCATCGAAATGCAGCCGCCGCGGCCGGGATTCGATCCCGCGGCCTTCGGATCAGCAGCCGAGTACCTTAGCCACTAGACCACCGTGGCGGGGCAAACACATGAAAAGCATAATATGCATGTCATGGGAGGCATGATTTACATGCCAGGCGTTTCGTTAATGGGATGTATACCGAAATTGGTGTGGCACAGCACGACAGCATGACGAACGTAAATGACAGGTCATAACATTAGAATCATGACACGCGTGTCATGACCGGCACGATTTACATGCCATGGTCCTGACGCTATACTGCCGTTTCGTTAATGGGATGTACGGGCTCCGTCTACTGACCAGAAGGCGCTACGTAGCTCTCGTCGGACGGCTCAGTCGCGCACGGTGGAAACCGAGGCGACAGCTACGCGCGCGTTTCTTCGCTGCTTTCCGGGCGTGCTGCGAACCACACGAACGCTCGCGGCGTCGCCCTTTGGAACAGTTTAGCGCAGGTTTGGAGCGCGCGTCTCAAAGGAAATAAAACGAAAGAAGGTGGGACGGGCGGTCGCTGCTGCTATAGAGTTGGAGACGCGCATCGCGTTCGCGTATTTCCCTGTCACAGTCTGCCCAATTTTGCTTCTTCTCTCCGCCAGGCAGTGCATTCTGGCGCTGATGTCGCACATGGAAAACTCGATTGCACGGAGCCTATACGAAAATTGGTTTGGCACAACATGACTGCATGACGATCATAAATGACAGGTCATAACATGAAAATCGTGACATGCATGTCATGGGCGGCATGATCTACATGCCACTCGTTTCCTTAAAGGGATGTATACCAAAATTGCTATGGCACAACACGACTGCATGACGAACGTAAATGACAAGTCATAACGTTAGAATCATGACATGCGTGTATGAGCGGCATGGTTTACATGCCACAGTCTTGGTGCTCTTGCGGCCGTTAACTTCATATGTACCAAACTCGGTACAGCGAGACAACAATGCAAATCCATTTTACGTTCATTATGCGTGCTTCGCATTTCCTTGATTCCCACTGCACGTGGGATCTGCCAATTTTTTTGTTACTCATAATCTCTTATCATGCCATGTAAATTTTGGTGCTCTACAAGTTAATAAAACCGTCATTTGAGCTCCATGACCGGGTCATATATGTCATCGCGTACATGACATGCATGACATCTTTTTGGTGTTATGACCAGTTATTTTCTTTCATCTTACGCTGTTATCATGCCCTGTCAATTTTGGTATACATAAAGTTAATATTACGGCCGTTAGAACACTATGACCGTGTCATGTGTGTCATGGCGCGCATGACATGCATGACATGATTTTCGTGTTATGACCAGTCATTCATGTTAGCCATACGCACCTATCATGCCGTGTCAGTTCGGGTACACATCAAGTTACTAAAACGGCCGTAAGAGCTCCATGACCGGGTCATGTATATCATGGCCTATATGACATGCATGACAAGGTTTTCATGTTATGACCAGTCATGTATAGTTTCCTCATGCTCTTATCATATCATGTCAATTTTGATACACATGAAGTTGGCCAAACGGCCGTTGTAGCTCCTTGACCATGTTACGTATGTCATGGCGTACATTAAAGGCATGTCATGATTTTCATGTAATGAGCAGTCATTTATGTTTTCAACATGCTCTTGTCATGCCATGTCATTTTTGGTACTCATCAACTTAATCAATCGGCCGCGAGAGCACGAGAATCTACGCAGCCAGTGAGATAGATAGACCGATAGATACGCTCTAAATGCCTTTATTTCGCCATCAAATGTTTCGTGCGTAATAATTAGTGCTAATCTATTTGTTACCAACATTATATGTGCAAGCCCTACCGCCGGAAGGGATAAACTGAGCCAAATTACCCCGCGTTTCGCTGGAAGCGTTCCATCTATGCATGCCAGGCATTGCCACCGAACGCGAACGTTTGAACCAATATGGCGTCCACAAGAGCAGTGTCTCCACCCTGTTCCGGAGGAGCACATCGAGGCACCCTACCCTGCCCGACCGAGTGGTGTCACCTGGTGGCAGAATTTTAAACAGTTTCAAGGTGGCGGAAGTGGAACCGCCACCTTAATAACAAATACGTTTCATTTATATATACTTTGGTAAATCAAACAATAAAGTCCGCACTGCGTGGTGCCGAAGCGTAATTTAGAACTCTTGCTGTTGCTCAATGTGGCGTTGGCATCGTCGGGGTCCTTGGCCCGACAAGGACTCGTGCAGGCATTCCAGCTTTTTGAAGAATAATGTCAAGTGTTTGGTGCATGATAGCCTAAGTTGCTTATGCACCATTAAAAACAATCAAAACCAAATCTTTGTACGTGGCGTCGCTGAATGAGTGCATAGAAAGTCATCTTCAGAAGAGCAATGGCACAGTTGCTAATAAAGACGCACATACCCGTCATTGAAAGCACTGAACGTGCGTGTGAATAAAAGGACAAATTAGTTCCACACTTCTGATGCAACTCGGCCAACTTCGCCGAACTGCTCAACCTGGTAGAGACTTTAGTACTTGGAACTGTCCTAGTGACCTCCTTGAAAGGTCAGTAATCTGTAGTATCGTTAGTTTTGTCTTATGATGCTATGGTAAAGAGAATGTGCGCGATTTAAAGGTAGGGAAACGCCGATAAAGTTGGATGGGCATGGCAGCAACGCTGGGATGTGTTGTATCGTCAAGAGACTTGTATATAGGAATAGTTAAATGTTAAACAGCTACTAAATTTCTCCGTCACTTTACGGGAATTTGGTCATAGTGCGTCTTCTGCAATTCCCGACATTGCTTTAGAGCTTCATTTGCCTATTACAAGTCTTGTTTGCGTCGAGAGCACGGCAGACGTCCTTTACTGGCAAGCATCTCAAGAATTCTCACATGGGCTCCTTATTTTACCGGAACTATGTTTAGTCTTGCATTAGTTTGATACTCTCTAACAGGCTGTCATGTTGATGTTTTTTCTTTATATAGGTTCGTTTGGGATTGGGGGAATGCACACATATTGAGCAGATATGCGGTTCATTTTCTTATTATTACTACCGTTGCAAATAGTGAGTGAGGCAAATGAGCACATGTGCGTTATTATCAAAAAGAGGACGTAAGGGGTTGGGAGTAAAGGGGGCAAGGCAAACTTTTCTTTTAGAAAGCGATAAGCTTTTGGTGAATGAAAAAACAAATCCAGGGGAATTGCTTCATCAGCTTTGACCATTTTTTTTTGGATTTTGGAAGATTGGCAGTCCTGATTTGTGCTTTCAGAATTTCAAAAGTCTTAGCAAATCCGGGTCAAGCTTGTTCAAAGCCTCCTGCTGCGTTACTTGCCCCGTGTCGTTTTTTAATTCGGGCTAGTGCTTTCCTGTATTTTTCATAGCGGGAGTGCAATGTTGCTATCTTTTTCCTGGTACGACGGGTGTGCACAGAGCTGCGCTTTTCCTAATCTTAGGGGTGCCCTTGGCAACTGCCAGGGTGTCCTGTTCGCCATCCCGGACCAGGTTCACTGTGCTCGGACCAGGTTCAGCTGAAAAAAGTGGAATACATAAAGGATGAGGCTTTCGTAAGCTTGACAGAGACACAAAATGGCATCGATGTTAGTTGTTAGGGCGTGATCACGGTGTTACTATATGAGCATTGTGCGGAGCTGTACCATTTCTCATCTGAGCCGACACAGATCCTACGTCTATGGTAGGAATGGTTATTCGTGCCAGATTGTAGACCGTAACGTCCACTCACAAAAAGCTAGGTGCTTGAAATGCCACTTATGAAAAGCTCCTCCTCACGTAAGACTAGTAGCATGCAGCTCTTTCATTAGACCTAAGCTTTAACACACTTCCCTGCTCTGGTGCGCGCATGAAATTTATCTCACAAACATCCTTCGATCAATAAGAATGGAACTGTTCATCCAGCATACTTATGATATGAGCGTAACATCCATAAAGGCAGTCTCGAATTTACCAACAGCCTAGACATTGCATTTCCAACTTATTGTAATGTTATAGATATTTAATGGTTCATTTTCAGCAGTATCACATTGCACAGGCCATCCATTAAATGTCACTCGCATGAAAGTCCGCACCGTCAATATTGTCAGCTTCTTTCTTTCCTCGTATAAGTGCAGTCTGGAATGGCTCTTGTGACACTGCTGTCATCGCCTGCTCATCTACTTCCAAGGAAGAAATGTCTGCGTTTTCCATGCCTTAATTCTGTTTTCTGTTTGTACTCTGTGATCCCACCACTTATGTAATACCTCTGAGTGGGGTCTTTTAAGAAGTCAAGATTAATGGATTGATTGATCAAATCTCAAGCATTTAACCATCAAAGAAGTGTCCATGGCCCCACAAATATGACACAGAAAGCATCATAAAAGTTACTATTGAACATTTCATGAATAAAGGCAATGACCTTCACAAAGGAATGGCTTTCGTATTAGTTCACATGTCAAATGAACTTGTTCTGGCCGCATAAGGTATGTCTGCATTAATGCAGCCCTGGTGCGGCATATTCTGCCAGCCTGTCTCGCTGAGCTGTTGCACCACTGTTTAGACAAATAAATCACAATAAATCTGAGATTGCCACTCCGAGTGCAAATTCTATGGGGCCTAATGTACACATATTCAGAAATTATTTTGTCAGGACAATGACCGGTACCAGATATTCTAACATACGTGTGGTTTTGTCAACATTATATTGTCGCGGTACAACGCGAACAAGAGACAACACGTTCAACAAGACAACGACAACAGCGTGTTGAAGCCACCAGATCAGAAAACGGGTCTTCGTCTTCTTCGTTCTCGAATTCCCCCTTGACCGACTACCCGGAGTTTATAATCAGCCATATCGTCATCGTCGTCTTTATGTCTAGACAGGATGCACGCGTCATTCGCCTCTCCCTAAGCGAACATTGCCCCGATGCTAATCAATTAAGGTCACTTTGTGAAAAGTAGTCTTTTCGCACAATCACTCGCTCGCATATGGTTTCATGCGAACTACGTGGACAACTTCAGAAGAGGGCTGGCGGCGATTCTTGCAGTATGGGGTATCTGGAACGACCTCGTATGTGACGTCACTTAGTCGTCGCAGCACACGATATGGTCCGAAATACCGCCTCAGCAGTTTTTCGGATAGTCCTCGTTTTCGTATAGGTGTCCAGACCCATACTCTGTCATCTGTTTCGTAAGTAACAGCCTTGTGATGTGCATTGTAGCGACCTGCGTCGGACACTTGCTGGTGTTGTATTCGGAGACGGGCGAGCTGCCTAGCCTCTTCTGCGCGTTGGGTAAAAGTGTCGGCATCCGTGTCAGTGTCGTCAAGTTCGTGCGCTAGCATGGCATCGAGCATCGTCCTCACTTCCCGTCCATGGACAAGGCTGAATGGGGTCATTCTTGTGGTTTCCTGTTTGGCCGTGTTGTAAGCAAACGTTATATAAGGCAGAATCTCGTCCCAATTTTTGTGTTCTATGTCCACATACATTGAAAGCATGTCTTCAAGAGTTTTGTTTAGGCGCTCAGTCAGCCCAGCCCGTTGGTCTGGGGATGATAGGCCGTAGTTTTCCGATGAGTTGTACCACTGAGCATAAGGACATGGCTTAAGAGTGCAGCCGTAAAAGCGGTGCCTCGGTCAGTTATGACGATGGTTGGGGCGCCATGTCTCAGCACAACGTTCTCCACGAAAAATCGTGCTACCTCTGCTGCTCTGCCTCTCTGTATAGCCTTCGTTTCGGCGTATCGAATGAGATAGTCAGTCGCTACAATGGCCCAGCGGTTACCAGAGCTAAAGGTAGGAAATGGGCCCAAAAGGTCCATTCCGATCTGGCGAAACGGCATGGGCGGAACTTGGACGGGCTGTAGCAAACCAGCTGGTTTTGTTGGAGGAGACTTCCGTCGCTGGACAATCCAGGGAAGTCCGAACGTGATGTTTGACGGCAGCGGTAAGTCCTGGCCAGTAGTATTTTTGTCGCACTCTGCTCAGTGTTCGCGTGTAGCCTAAGTGCCCACAAGTGACCTCGTTATGGCATGCTTGTAGTATTTCACTACGAAGGGCGGTAGGAACGACGAGCAGATAGGTGGATCCAGACGATGAGAAATTCATTTTGTATAGAACTCCGTTCCTTAAGCAAAACGAAGACAGTCCTCTTGCGAAAGCTTTAGGTGCGCTCCGAGTTCGTCCGTCCAGGAAATTAATTAGGCCAAGTAAGTCCGGGTCCTCACGTTGTTGTTGCGCTATGGTAGACGTGTCAAGAAGACCGAGGAATGCTGTTTCCTCTTCATCGGAGGAAGCCGACTCTATGGGTGACCGAGACAGGCAGTCAGCGTCGGTGTGCCGTTTTCCCGACTTGTGAATGATCGTCATGTCAAACTCTTGCATTCGAAGGCTCCAACGTGCTAACCGTCCGGACGGATCTTTAAGATTTGCGAGCCAACAGAGTGAATGGTGGTCACTGATAACCTTGAAGGGCCGGCCGTACAAATAGGGACGAAATTTTGTAACAGCCCATACAACGGCGAGGCATTCTTTTTCGGTAGTGGAGTAATTGGCTTCAGTTCGGGAGAGCGTTCTGCTTGCATAAGCAATAACTCGTTCTGTGCCATCTTGCCACTGCACAAGCACAGCTCCGAGACCGACATTGCTTGAGTCAGTGTGAAGCATCGTGGGGGCAGTCTCGTCAAAATGGGCGAGGACAGGGGGCGTTTGTAAACGATTTCGTAAGTCAATAAATGCAGCTTGCTCTTCGTCTCCCCATACAAAAGCGACGTCATCTCTCGTGAGGCGAGTTAAAGGCGACGCAATGCGAGCGAAATCTGCAATAAATCGCCGATAATAAGCGCAGAGGCCCAGAAAGCGCCTGACGGCCTTCTTATCTGATGGTATTGGAAACTGTGCGACAGCGGCAAGTTTTTCAGGATCCGGGCGGACCCTTGCATGACTAACGACGTGACCGAGAAACTGTAGCTCCTCAAAACAGAAGTGGCATTTCTCCGGTTTCAAGGTGAGGCTGGCAGACCGTATTGACCGCAGAACGGCTTCAAGCCGTTGAATGTGCTCTTCAAACGTTGTGGAAAACACTATAACATCGTCGAGATAGAGTAAGCAGGTTTTCCACTTCAGCCAGGTAGGACAGTGTCCATAAGACGTTGAAAAGTAGCAGGTGCAGAGCATAAGCCGAAAGGCAAGACTTTAAATTAGTACAATCCATCTGGCGTGACAAAGTCGGTTTTCTCGCGGTCTCTCGGGTCTAGCTCAATTTGCCAATACCCACTCTTCAAGTCCATTGAAGAAAAGTAACGAGAGTTTCGAAGCCTGTCGAGTGAATCATCTATGCGGGGGAGTGGGTATACATCTTTCTTTGTCACCTGATTTAACTTTCGATAATCCACACAGAACCGCAGGCTGCCCTCCTTCTTCTTGACTAAAACTACAGGAGAGGCCCACGGGCTCTTGGAAGGCTCAATTACGTCGTTTTCAAGCATTTTGGCTACCTGCTGCTGTATTGCCTAGCGTTCTTTTAGCGCCACACGATAGGGGTTTTGGTGTATTGGCCTCGCTGTGTCCTCTGTGATTATTCTGTGCTTCGTAAGAGGTGTGCGACCAACTCTTGAAGTTGACGCAAAGCAGTCTCGGAACTCGGCTAATAACGTAAGAAGCCGTTCTCGCTCGTGTTGCGGTAAAGTAGGGCTTATGTCAAGCACAGGTGCTGGGTCTTGTGCAGAGGCTTCTTCAAGTAAAGAAAAGCAGCCACGAATATCGGCGACATGGTCATAATAGGCCACAGCAGTGCCCTTTTGCAAGTGCCGTCGCTCGGTACTAAAGTTTGTTAATAATAGGTTCGTGAGTCCATCGCTGGCATTTACAATCCGTCGACCTACTGAGATGCCGTGTGTAAGTAATAGCGAAGTGACTTGTTCTGCAACTCCTTCGCAGTTAAACGGTGCGTCGCATCTCACAGAAACAAGCACACATGACCGAGGCGGAACGACCACGTCGTTGTCAATTACCCGAAAGGAGGTGCGTTTTGGCGATAAGCAGTCAGTTAAATCAGGGCTCTTCTGAAACGTGACCAAGCAGTCAGGAATGCTGATTATGGCTCCATATTCCCTCATAAAATCCATGCCAATGATTAAATCTCTGCAGCACGTTGAGAGAATCACGAAGGTTGCCACGAAGGAAGAATCGCCTATGTTGACCCTCGCGGTACACCTTCCGGCAGGCACGAGCAATTGACCACCTGCCGTCCTGATATGAGGTCCTGTCCACGGCGTTTTAACTTTCTTAAGTTTGTCGGCTAGTCCTTGATTCATTATCGAATAATCGGCTCCAGTGTCGACTAAGGCGGTCACTTGCTGTCCGTCAACGGAAACAATAAGGTCTGCGCTCACAATGTCGTCGGTGTCAGGGTTTTCCGGCTTCACGGCTTTCGGCAGCGGGTTCGTAGGGGGCTTTTCGTCGTCTTGTTCCCGGCTTGCAACCTTACCTCGAGAGGTCGCCGCCGTTAGTTTCTCCGGCGTGGGCTGGGCGACCTTCTTCCTCGGAGGTCGGCGGAAGTACGTCCATCGGCGGTTTGGGTTGGGCGGGAGACGGAGAGCGTGACCGTCGATCAAACTCGGGCGGGTGGTACGGCGGAGAGTCGTTCTGAGTGCGCGTTACAGCAGGTCTTGAAAACTCGGCGTCATCGCGGCGTGGCATGTAATCGTCACTGGTACGCCGGCTGTCATACCATGACCGAAGAGGGCGAAATGGTGTTTCTCGATATCAACAGTAGCGGCAAATATGGCCGGCCTCCGGCAGTTAAAACATAGGGGGCCGCCTATCCACAGTGCGCCTTGTGTCCGTCCTCCGATTTTGCGGACGCCTCCAGGCTTCCTCTTGCGGCGGTGACCTTAGCGCGGTTGACGGCGGCTGGCGGTAGGATGGCATCGGCTCAATGGGTGGATGCCTGACAGCTTCCTGCGGCGACGGCCAAGGCGTTGCTCTCGGCGGCTGGCGGTACGGCGGTATGGGCGTAACAGCTAGTAGACGTTGGACAGCGTCGGCGTAGCTTACGGGACGCTGCTCTTGACCAGCATCGCCTGCAGAAAACGCTTGCCTAATTTCATCGCGCACGATTTCTGCTACTGACACCACAGGTGTGCTCACTTCCGGTGATCGAAGTTTCTGAATCTCTTCACGGACAATCTCCCTAATTAAATCCCGCAGCGAGCTCTGATAGTCTACAGTCATCGCAGCAGCGCTTAGAGGAACGCCGGTGGACAAGCGATCGTACTGCCTGGATCTTAGATGTAGGGCTCTTTCAATGCCAGTGGCATCCTTAATGAAATCGGCTACTGTACTCGGGGGATTGCTTACAAGCCCGGCGAATAGTTGTTCTTTTACTCCATGCATCAGGTAGCGCAACTTTTTGTCCTCGGTCAAGTTAGGGTCTGCTTGACGACAGAGGCGGGCCATATCTTCAGCAAACATGGCTACAGTTTCGTTGGGTTTCTGTACCTTCATATCTAGTAGTTGCTGAGCACGGTCCCACCGGTCGACGCTCGCAAATGTCTCAATAAGCTGTCGTTGGACATCATCCCATGTGTGGATGCCACCTTCGCGATTTTCAAACCACGTGCGAGCACTGCCGTCAAGGGCAAAATACACGTGGGCGAGCTTTTTTTGCTCAGTCCAGCCATTGACCCTGGCAACACGTTCGTATTGGTCAAGCCAGTCTTCAACGTCCTCATGTGCGCCACCATGGAAGCGATCGGGAACCAGTGGTTGAAGGAGGGTTACCTGGGACAAAATGTCGGTAGAGATGGCTCGTGGAACTTGAGGAACCTGCGCACGGCTAGCAGTCGCCATTGACAGAGGTAGGCAGCGCCTGGACGAACTTTCCTGATGGGATGTGAGCTCAGGAGCGAGGCCTAGCAGCCGCCGGCTGTAGCGATGTACAGGAGTGCTGACAGGAGATGGGCTCGATGAACGGCTCCCAGGAGGAGTGCGGTGCATCAGGCAGGGTGGATACCCAGCACCTCCACCAGTGTCGCGGTACAACGCGAACAAGAGACAACACGTTCAACAAGACGACAAAGCGTGTTGAAGCCACCAGATCAGAAAACGGGTCTTCGCCTTCTTCGTTCTCGAATTCCCCCTTGACCCACTACCCGGAGTTTATAATCAGCCATATGCCCCGCCACGGTGGTCCAGTGGCTAAGGTACTCGGCTGCTGATCCGAGGGTCGCGGGATCAAATCCCGGCCGCGGCGGCTGCATTTCGATGGAGGCGAAATGTTGAGGCCCGTGTGCTGTGCGATGTCAGTGCACGCTAAAGAACCCCAGGTGGTCGAAATTTCCGGAGCCCTCCACTACGGCGTCTCTCATAATCAGAACTGGTTTTGGGACGTTAAACCCCACAAATCAATCAAATCAATCAATCATTATAATCAGCCATATCGTCATCGTCGTCTTTATGTCTAGACAGGATGCACGCGTCAATATTGTCACGTAGCCGTGACGGCAGCCCGAAGACAGGAGACTGGGAGGCTCGTGATGAAGAGAATCCGTTTATTAGGCGGACTTGCGCCTATAAGAGCAAAATACACACCTTGGCTTCAGCGGCGGCGAACAAAGTCCTCGGCAGCCGTCGGGGAACAGAATACCCGCTGTAATCACCCGGGCTCTATTTTAAGGCTGTATCGAACGCTCGGGTTACGCCCCCAAAATCAGCTAGTACATTCAGCGTGCTCAGCTAGCCAGCAGTATAGGCCTATCTCATCGCCAACGCGCGAGGCCACGGTCATGCCAGATAATCACGACGCGTCTCGCATCACGATCCGAGATGATAAGGCCGCATGCAGTTTTGTGCGGCTATCGGCATGCACAGAACTGACGCTTCGCGGCATTACTCCCCCTTCAAAGAAGCATCGACCCGATGCTAAAAAAAACAACGAAACAGCAGGTACAAAGACAAATAGGGAAATAAGCACAGACCATACACACACAAAAAAAAAGAAACTAGAAATGCAAACAGAAAGCGTCCTTTAGCGCGCATGGTGAGGCTTTAGGCGGGCGACATGCACCACTTCTGGTCGGGAGCGGCGTCGCTGGGATGCGCTAGCCCCATCAGGGACTACCTCGTAGTCGAGTTCGCCAAGTTGGCGGATGACCTTGTACGGGCCGAAATAACGGCGCAGGAGTTTTTCACTTAACCCGCGGCGTCGGATGGGAGTCCAAACCCAAACTCTGTCGCCTGGCTTGTATTTTACTTCGCGCCTTCGGAGGTTGTAGCGGCGGGCGTCGGTGCGCTGCTGATCTTTTATGCGTAGCCGTGCAAGCTGCCGGGCTTCTTCTGCGCGCTGAAGGTATGCGGCTACATCTAGGTTGTTTTCGTCGGTGACATTAGGCAGCATGGTGTCCAGAGTAGTAGTGGCGTCTCTTCCATGGACAAGCTTAAAGGGTGTCATTTTGGTAGTCTCCTGCACCGCGGTGTTGTAGGCGAAGACCACGTACGGTAGTATTAAGTCCCAGGTCTTGTGCTCTGTGTCCACGTACATCGCGAGCATGTCTGCAATGGTCTTGTTCAGGCGTTCTGTGAGGCCGTTTGTCTGCGGATGGTACGCCGTAGTCCTTCGATGATCTGTATGACTGTAATGTAGGATGGCCTGCGTGAGATCCGCCGTAAACACCGTTCCCCTGTCTGTTATTAGTACTTCAGGTGCGCCGTGCCGGAGGAGAATTGATTCGACGAAAAATTTGGCGACTTCTACTGCTGTGCCGTTCGGTAGAGGCTTTGCTTCAGCGTATCGGGTGAGGTAATCGGTAGCCACTATAATCCACTTGTTACCGGAGGTTGACGTGGGGAAGGGTCCAAGCAGGTCCATACCGATCTGCTGGAATGGTCTCGATGGTGGTTGGATTGGCTGTAGAAGTCCAGCTGGTCTTGTTGGGGGTCTTTTCCGGCGCTGACATTCACGGCAACTCTTGACGTATCGCGCAACATCTGCTGAGAGACGGGGCCAGTAATACCTGTCCTGCATTCTGCGGAGTGTACGTGTAAAACCGAGGTGACCAGCAGTGGGTTCATCATGTAACGCTTGCAGAATTTCTTCTCGGAGGCTGCTTGGGACGACAAGGAGGTAAGCTACCTTATTCGGTGCGAAGTTCTTTTTGACGACCATCCCGTTTTTCATAAAGAAGGAAGATAAGCCACGCTTGAACGGTGCAGGGGGCATGGACGCCTTGCCTTCGATGTACTTGATCAGCTGTTGCAGGGTCGGATCTGAGCGCTGCTGTTGCGCAAATGTGCTGCTGCTGATGGGCCCAAGAAAGGCATCGTCATCATCGTCGTTTGGGGGTGTGCCGACGGGGGCTCTTGACAGGCAGTCTGCGTCGGAGTGGTTACGGCCAGAAGTGTAGACCACTTTGACGTCAAATTCCTGCAGCCGTAGGCTCCATCGAGCAAGGCGGCCGGAAGGGTCTTTTAGATTGGCCAACCAGCACAACGCGTGATGATCGGTTACAACCTTGAAGGGTCTTCCATACAAGTATGGGCGGAATTTTGACGTGGCCCATACTATTGCAAGACACTCCTTCTCAGACGTGGAATAGTTCGCTTCCGACTTTGACAATGACCGGCTTGCATACGCTATAACTCGCTCGCAGCCTTCCTGCTTCTGGACGAGGATGGCGCCTAAGCCAATACTGCTGGCGTCCGTATGTATCTCAGTTTCGGCATTTTCATCAAAGTGACCCAGCACCGGCGGTGACTGCAAACGCTGCTGAAGTTCCTTGAATGCGTCGCGTTGCGCAGCTTCCCATTTGAAGGGCACGTCTGATTTTGTGAGCTGTGTCAAAGGTTCCGCAATGTGCGAGAAGTTCTTAACGAACCGCCGGTAATACGCGCACAGCCCTAAGAATCTGCGCACCGCTCTCTTGTCGTCCGGCTGGGGAAACTGTTCGATAGCGGTTATTTTCTGCGGATCGGGTCGTACCCCATTTCTGCTTATAATGTGGCCAAGGAACTGCAGCTCTTCGTAGGCGAAATGACATTTTTCTGGCTTCAGCCTCAACCCTGATGACTTGATTGCCTCCAATACAGTCCGAAGCCTTTTGAGGTGATCGCTGAAGTTAGCGGCGAAGACGACAACATCATCCAGGTACACCAGACATATTTGCCACTTGAGGCCTGCCAGTACTGTGTCCATTAGACGCTGGAAGGTTGCTGGAGCGGAACAAAGTCCAAATGGCATCACTTTGAACTCATACAGCCCATCCGGCGTGATGAAGGCGGTCTTCTCTCGATCTCTTTCATCAACTTGGATTTGCCAATACCCTGTTTTCAGATCCATGGACGAGAAGTACTTTGCATTGCTCAGACGGTCTAAAGTATCGTCGATCCGGGGTAAGGGGTAGACGTCCTTCTTGGTGACGCTGTTTAATCGTCGGTAATCGACGCAAAACCGGAGGCTTCCGTCTTTCTTTTTTACAAGAACGACCGGTGCTGCCCATGGGCTTTTAGATGGCTGAATAACATCGTCGTGTAACATTTGCTCAACTTGCTCTCGGATGGCTTGGCGTTCACGTGCGGACACACGATAAGGACTTCGGTGGAGAGGGCGGGTGTCTTCTTGGGTTATAATTCGATGTTTTGCAACAGAAGTTGGTCGGACCTCTGAAGAGCTAGCGAAGCAGTCGTCGTAACTTTGAAGAAGGTTCTGGAGTAGTTGCTGCTTGTGCTGGGGCAGGGAAGGGTTGATGTCGAATGTTGGCACCGAGTTTTGGATCTGTGGGGTCGTGGATGCCGGGTCTGAAAGGACGAGGGCGTCGCTCACTTCGACAATTTCTTCGAGGAAGGCAATGGTCGTGCCTTTGGACAGGCGACGGTGCTCTTGGCTGAAATTCATTAGCAGCACTGAGCTGGATGGCATCGGCTCAATGGGTGGATGCCTGACAGCTTCCTGCGGCGACGGCCAAGGCGTTGCTCTCGGCGGCTGGCGGTACGGCGGTATGGGCGTAACAGCTAGTAGACGTTGGACAGCGTCGGCGTAGCTTACGGGACGCTGCTCTTGACCAGCATCGCCTGCAGAAAACGCTTGCCTAATTTCATCGCGCACGATTTCTGCTACTGACACCACAGGTGTGCTCACTTCCGGTGATCGAAGTTTCTGA
This sequence comes from Hyalomma asiaticum, assembly GCA_013339685.2. Classification (NCBI taxonomy): domain Eukaryota; kingdom Metazoa; phylum Arthropoda; class Arachnida; order Ixodida; family Ixodidae; genus Hyalomma; species Hyalomma asiaticum. The sequence continues at coordinate 126,510,180 of CM023484.1, forward strand.
ATCTCTTCACGGACAATCTCCCTAATTAAATCCCGCAGCGAGCTCTGATAGTCTACAGTCATCGCAGCAGCGCTTAGAGGAACGCCGGTGGACAAGCGATCGTACTGCCTGGATCTTAGATGTAGGGCTCTTTCAATGCCAGTGGCTTCCTTAATGAAATCGGCTACTGTACTCGGGGGATTGCGTACAAGCCCGGCGAATAGTTGTTCTTTTACTCCATGCATCAGGTAGCGCAACTTTTTGTCCTCGGTCATGTTAGGGTCTGCTCGACGACAGAGGCGGGCCATATCTTCAGCAAACATGGCTACAGTTTCGTTGGGTTTCTGTACCCTCATATCTAGTAGTTGCTGAGCACGGTCCCACCGGTCGACGCTCGCAAATGTCTCAATAAGCTGTCGTTGGACATCATCCCATGTGTGGATGCCACCTTCGCGATTTTCAAACCACGTGCGAGCACTGCCGTCAAGGGCAAAATACACGTGGGCGAGCTTTTTTTGCTCAGTCCAGCCATTGACCCTGGCAACACGTTCGTATTGGTCAAGCCAGTCTTCAACGTCCTCATGTGCGCCACCATGGAAGCGATCGGGAACCAGTGGTTGAAGGAGGGTTACCTGGGACAAAATGTCGGTAGAGATGGCTCGTGGAACTTGAGGAACCTGCGCACGGCTAGCAGTCGCCATTGACAGAGGTAGGCAGCGCCTGGACGAACTTTCCTGATGGGATGTGAGCTCAGGAGCGAGGCCTAGCAGCCGCCGGCTGTAGCGATGTACAGGAGTGCTGACAGGAGATGGGCTCGATGAACGGCTCCCAGGAGGAGTGCGGTGCATCAGGCAGGGTGGATACCCAGCACCTCCACCAGTGTCGCGGTACAACGCGAACAAGAGACAACACGTTCAACAAGACGACAAAGCGTGTTGAAGCCACCAGATCAGAAAACGGGTCTTCGTCTTCTTCGTTCTCGAATTCCCCCTTGACCCACTACCCGGAGTTTATAATCAGCCATATCGTCATCGTCGTCTTTATGTCTAGACAGGATGCACGCGTCAATATGCTGCGACAATATTTCACAGCCTGTGCATCCGCACAGGTGCGCTTTAGAATTGTGTACATGTCTCCTGTAATGGACAGAAATGAAACATGTAAAATACGGAATATTTGTTAAGTACAGTAAAACATGTACTCTGACACGCAGGCCTCTAAACCTAGCTGGACAATATCAAGGCTTATACATTTTCTCATTTTTCTTCGTTCACTTACCAGCATTTGGTGAGGCCTGTGATAGTGGGGCAGGCAGTGTCGCAGGCATGCTTTGCCAAGCAACTGCTGAAAGTCAACAGATACATTGTGAGAGGCTTGAAGGAAGATATTTTACTAAACTTGTTTTGCTCAGAACACACAAATGCTGAGCAACAGTCTTGTGAAGTAAGTTTCTCAAGTGCGTTACCCCGCAGGGGCGTCTGCGTGAGCAGGCGTTTGGTGTGTGGCGACACCACGGACCCGAGCCAATGGGGGGGGGGGTTTCGACCCCCTCCCACGTGTCGCCGTGCGTGGCTTAGCCGTGTCCGGGGAAAAGGGGAACCTGGGGGTTGAGCCAATGCTGGGTGATTGGACCTTTAAGGCCCCCCAGCGGCGGCAACACACCCCTTTGGCCCGTGCTTCCCGTAGACGGCACCCCTGGGCTGACCCACCAAGGGGAAACCGGCTGGTCGCCTTTTCCTGTCCTCCTCTCCGATCTTTCTCTTTCCTATTCCCTGTCTATGCTGTCCTGTCATCTCCTCTCTTCTGTTACTTCCTAATTTCCGTAGGTGGCTTGGGTTAACCGTGTGCAAGTAACCAACCTAGGTTAGGAGCATTAGGTTATAGCGGCGATGTACGGCTGGCGTGTGCAAGTGATCAGCATCCTTTCTGCACCGTCCCCTTGTTGGGCTCCGTGGTGGGTGGCTGCCATCGTTGCCGAAGTAATTACGCACATTACGCATAAAGCGTTTCCACTTCTCCCTGATGGCGCCGCTGCAAAGCGTGTGCGCACCGAAGGCACATTGAACTTTCTCTCGCAGCCCAAAGAATCCTTCCCTAGGTACCATGTAGTACACAGCCAGAAACCTGAAAAACCAGTCAGAGTCATTTCTCCTTTCCTTGTGGCCAAATCACTGACGGAGACCATTGGACCAGGCTACAAAGCAACCAAAATGGCAAGCGGCGACCTACTCCTTGAGGTCTGTGACAAGCTCCAACACGACAAACTTTCTGGAATTAAAGCATTCGCCGATACACCTATAACAGTCACTCCACACCGTTCATTGAATACCGTACAAGGCGTCATATCAGAAATCGACTTCATTGACCTTACCGAGGCAGAGTTATTGGAAGGTTGGAAAGAACAACATGTCATTGAAGTTACAAGGATCAAAATCAGAAGAGACAACAATGAAATTCCAAGAAAACATCTTATCATCACGTTTGCCTCCAGTGCACTCCCAGAAACCATAGAAACCGGTTATACGAAAACCCGTGTCAGGCCCTGCATCCCTAACCCCCGTCGATGCTTTAAGTGCCAGAAGTACGGCCACGGCTCACAAAACTGTCGAGGCCACCTTACCTGCGCAAAATGCGGAGACAAGGAGCACACTTCAGAAAGCTGTAATGCCCAAGCCCACTGCGTCAACTGTGAAGGCGATCACCCTGCGTATTCTCGATCATGCAGCATCTGGAAAAGAGAAAAAGAAATTATGACTATCAAAGTCAAAGAGAACATCTCCTATAGGGAAGCCAGGACAAGGTGCTCCATATTTCATGGCGCATCCTACGCCAGCGCGGCGCGTCAGGGGGCAGCGTCGCACCGGCCTCTGCCACTAGCCCGGCCACCGCACTGCGATCCACCGGCTGTGGCAACTGCCCCTAAGGTGGGAGCAGCCACGGCTGCCCTGCCGTCCCTGAACCCGGCCACACCGGTGGCCTCGGCTAGCTCTGGCAGCAGCCAGGGCAGTGCTGAGGCGAAAGAGGTTCCCTCCACTTCCGCACCGGTGGGGGCAAAGGCTTTGCCCGCGAGGGCCAAGCCTTCACGGCACACAGGTCGCTCACTGGAGAGAGTGTCCCAGGCCTCGGAAGAGGCGATGGACACTATCTCGTGTGAAACGTCAGAAGGAGCTCATGGGGAGCGGAGAGGCTCCCTCAAACGCTCCAAGAGAAATAAAATTCCAGTCACGGGGCCTGGAAAAGGCCTCGTAAAATAACGCAGCACTTTCTCTTTCTGTACACACAGCACTAATTAACACTCAAAATGGAGACGTCAATAATACACTGGAACGTCAGAGGCCTGCTCAGAAACCTCGATGATGTCTAGGAAGTCCTCCACGAACACTGTCCTAAAGTGCTGTGTGTACAAAAAACGAACTTAAACAGCAAACACACAAATTTTCTTGGACACCATGTTATTTTTCGGAAAGACCGCGATGATGCTTCCGTGTCATCTGGTGTTGTTGCCATCATAGTAGACCGAAGTGTAGCTTGTCGCCATCTCCCACTTCGAACCTTACTCGAGGCAGTGGCCATTCGCGCAGTCCTTTTAAACAAGCTGGTAACCATCTGCTCACTGTACATACCGCCAAATTATAAGTTGCGCAAACAGGAATTCCAACGTCTAATACATGAGATACCTGAGCCCTACCTCATTTTAGGTGACCTCAATGCGCACAGCGGCCTGTGGGGTGACTGTCGCATTGATGCGCGAGGCCGTCTTATTGAAGACTTTCTTTTATCCTCCGGTGCATGTATCTTGAACAAAAAGGAAGCTACCTACTACAGCCTCGCAACTAAAACTTATTCTTCCATCGATCTATCCATAGTTTCCCCATCCATTCTGACTGAATTTAGATGGCAAGTTATTAACAATTCCTACGGGAGCGACCATTTCCCGATTCTGCTGAAAAGTGTTAAAGAAAATGAACCTCCACCACAGCCTCCCCGGTGGAGGGTTCATACAGCCAATTGGGAGAAATTTCGTGCTGTCGCCAGTGGTATCTCGTGGCCTGACATAGATGCTTTAGGGATCGATGGAGGTGCTGAATATTTCACTAATTTCCTAATTGAGGCCGCTTTAAGTGTATCTCCCAGTCAAATGGACTTTCCACCAAACGCCATGTACCATGGTGGAACCAGGCATGTCGGAACGCGCGTAGGCAGCAAAACAAAGCATGGAGGCTGCTTCGCGATTCTCCTACTGACGAAAACCTTGTAAATTTCAAGAAAATCAAGTCACAAGGCAGGAGAACGCGTCGTGAGGCCGGAAGAGAGAGTTGGCAGAAATTCTCATCAAACATAAATTCTTAAACAGATGAGGCTAAGGTTTGGAATAGGATTAATAGAGTAAGAGGCCGACAAACGCAGCCACTTCCTTTAGTGACCACGCAGGGAGACAACCTGGAGGAACAGGCCAACTTCCTGGGTGCACATTTTGAACATGTCTCCAGTTCGTCTCACTATTCTGAAACATTTAAGCAATACAAAGCAGTCATAGAAGGGAAAAGCTGGAAAGAAAAAGCACCGGAAACGAGGCATACAATCAACCTTTCTAATTAGCCGAGCTGCATGCAGCACTTAGATGCTGTAACAAATCTGCCCCAGGGTCTGACCGTATACTTTATGAAATGTTGAAAAACCTGCCCCCTGAAACAAAGAAAACACTCCTCTCTCTATACAATTCTATATGGACATTTGGCGAAATCCCCTATGCCTGGAAACAGGCCATCATAATTCCCATTCTGAAACAGGGGAAGGATCCGTCATGTGGAGGGAGTTACCGGCCCATAGCCCTAACGAGCTGCCTCTGCAAGGTCTTCGAGAAAATGATAAACTCTCGTCTAATACATTTCCTCGAAACAAATAAACTTCTTGACCCATACCAATGTGGGTTTCGTGATAGTCGATCCACCACTGACCATCTAATTCGTATTGAAGCACAGATTCGACAAGCTTTTGTTCACAAACAGTTTTTTCTTTGTTTTCCTTGACATGGAAAAAGCTTATCACACCACGTGGAGGTTTGGAATCCTCAGAGACCTCTCGCACTTTGGAATACGTGGCAATATGTTGAACGTCATAGAAAGCTATCTGTCGAATCGCACATTCCGGGTTCGTGTGGGCAATGTTTTGTCACGACCGTTTGTCCAGGAAACCGGAGTGCCGCAGGGCGGGGTCCTTAGCTGCACATTGTTTATCATAAAAATGAATTCCCTGCGTTTGTACATCCCGCGTAACTTGTTTTATTCAACATACGTGGACGATGTACAGATAGGTTTTAAATCGAGCAATCTGGCAGTGTGCCAGCGGCAGGTCCAGGTTGGACTGAACAAGGTATCTAAGTGGGCAGAAGAGAATGGGTTCAGACTGAACCCACAGAAGAGCACCTGCGTTCTCTTTTGCAGAAGGAGAGGAGTTGATATTGAACCTGATGTTCACCTGCAGGGTCGTCAACGTCTACCTGTGACCACTGATCACAAGTTCTTAGGTGTAATTCTAGACACCAAGCTAACTTTTGCGGCACATATAAGTTATATAAAAGAGAAGAGCATGAAAGCTATGAATATCATAAAGGTGTTGTCGCACACTGCATGGGGAAGTGACAACAAATGTCTATTGAACTTGTATAAGAGCCTTATACGCACACGTCTTGACTATGGGGCCATAGTCTATCAATCTGCTACGCCAAACACCTTGAAGACACTGGACCCTGTACACCACCTAGGCCTCCGTCTCTCTACGGGCGCATTCAGGACGAGCCCCGTAGAAAGCCTGTATGTTGAAACAAATCAGTGGTAGCTTCATTTGCAGAGAACATACCTCTCATACGTGTATTTCCTAAAAGTGACGGCCCACAAAGAACATCCAGCCCACTCAACTATCCACGATTTGTCCGACTCTCGCATATTTCACAACCGTCCTGCAGTAAGAAAGCCCTACTCACTGCGTGTGAGAGCTCTGGCTGAGGAAATGAATGTCACAATCTTCGAACACTGTCTAATGGCTCCTGCAAAGGAGCCTCCACCGTGGCAGTGGCAGCTTATCAGTTGCGATCTATCGTTTTTAAATGTTACCAAGCATGCACCTGCCTCACATATCCTCATGCACTACCTAGAATTGCAGCACAGATATTCGTGTCCTGCATTTTTCACAGATGCCTCTAAGTCTCCCGCCGGCGTGTCTTATGCGGCCATCGGACCATCCTTTTCGGATGCCGGTGTTCTAAATCCTAACACAAGCATTTTTACTGCAGAAGCTTATGCGATACTGGCGGCCGTAAAGCACATCAAGAATGTCAGTATACCAAAAGCGGTTGTATATACAGACTCTCTAAGTGTCCTAAAGGCCATAAAAACACTGAAAAGACACAAAAATCCTGTGATTGTATCTCTTTACACCATTTTATGCACAGTCTATGCATCAAACCAGCAAGTCGTGCTATGCTGGGTGCCAGGCCACCGTAATATAGAAGGTAATGAACTGGCAGACAAGCTTGCTACGTCCGTTCGCGAAAGCGCTCCAATGTCATGCATAGCTGTCCCAGTAATGGACCTAAAGCCCTTACTGAATAAAATGGTTAGGGCATACTGGCAGCGAATGTGGAACGAACAACAGCATAACAAACTACATGTCATAAAACCCTATCTAGATAACTGGCCGCCGGTATCGAAGACACGCCGCAAACCATAGAGATAATATACTGACTCTAGAGGCAAAGCTGGGCCGCGGAGGGGGGGGGGGGGGGGGGTCCCGCACAATACACGTTCAATACACGTTCAACTCAAGAACAACTGAAATAAAGAGTACCCACAGAACAACGTGCGCTAACAAAACGTTACTTACAGTGTACTGGAGGCAAAGAAAAGAGTTATTGTACTTACGAGAGCACTTATTTCACAGCGATGGTCCATGGATGATCGCTCACTCGGATATTTCAAGGCGCCGACTGCGGCGCGTAGCCGTTCGGTGGGTTCGCCACGATGTTCACTGAAGCAGCAGATTCCCGTAATAAGAAGCACCGGTAAACGGAAGAGACGCACACAGCAGAAGTAACACTTGCAAGAAAAATGCAGCTTCAACTTCTTGAAGTTTCAACCGCAACGGCCCCAACACGCGCGAACATGAACTGCCGGCGCTACCGGCGAGCAACAACGGTTTTATCCGCACTACTGTGGCCGCATTAACGCACGATGCTTTCTTTTACAAATACTCTTGCAAGATTGAAATCGTAAAATTGTCAATTAATATAATAATAAGAATTAAAAAGGTACGTAAAACATCAAATGCTTTCAAAGTTTTTGTCGTTGGAACGCGAAAACAGCAATATTGCCGATCACTGAGGCGCAATGCGCGCGAAAATTGAAAGGTCTTGTGCGCGCATTTGCAAGCAAAACAGGGTTTTAAACAAACAAGTCTCTGTAACTATGGTGATATTACAGCCGAGGCTGTTATGGGCTGGTTGCTATGACCTAAATTAGCAGCGATGGTGTCCGTCGCCACTGCCGGTGCCTGTAACCGCGATTGCTCACACGCACACATACACACACACACACACACAAAATCTTTCATGGCTGCATGGACCTAGCTCAAGAGGATCTAGTAGTGGAATGCACCTCTGACTCTCACCACATGGTTGGGCAGTTTGCGTTCTCAGCCAGGGCTCAGCCACGGCCAGTAGTTTCATCGATATAGACAAAGAAAAAGAGGAGGAGGGGTGATGAAAAAAAAATCCAAGAGGCTGCGAAGTAGGGAAATAAGACAGCGAATAAGCAAATGAGGGGACAACGAACAAAACAAGCAGAAGAAGAGGAAGCAGAGAGGAAGACTATGGAAGACGGAGAAGAGGAGGAAGAGAAGCAGGAATTGAGAAATACTAGGTGAAATAGGATAATGAGAGAGAACGCAGCAATATCTAGCATGCGCTGCCACAGTTCTGCATCCTCTGCACGCCTTGCAGTTTTTACAGAACTACATGTCTAGTGTACTTAGATAAGTCGCTTAAGCTCCAGTCGCTTAGTCGCAAGGAAGGAAAGGGGGGAGATAATTACGTTGTAGGTGCAACGTCTGCTGCGACCATTTGATATATAGTTCTCTGCTAGGTGTCCTCACAAACAAAAACGAAATACCATACTGTTTCTGTTCTCAGAGGACACCCTTCTAGAATAATATTGCCAGCATAAGATTCGAAAGCATGATAAATGGTAAAAATAACAATCGTCAACAATAAGAATAAAAATAACGTTTTATCAACAGTTTGAATTATTGATAAACCAGGACAGCATATTGGGCCAGGAATTCAGACGCGTACAACGTGAGGCTTGATGTGGAGGTGATGGCATTATACACATACTCCAGCAGGAGCATAATTTCACAATAATATTTCAACAAACTTTCGTCAATAATTTTATTACGGAAGTTTCGCAACAAAAATATTGTTGACGAAATGTTGACGAAAATCAATGAATATTGCAAAGTTGTTGACAAATTAATGTGTCAACATTACGGCAATATTTTTTCAATGAAACGTCAACAGCCATTTTCATAAGGGCAGTTCTGATTATGAGAGACGCCGTAGTGGAGGTCTCCGGAAATTTAGACCACCTGGGGTTCTTTAACGTGCACTGACATCGCACAGCACACGGGCCTCGACATTTCGCTTCCATCGAAATGCAGCCGCCGCGGCCGGGATTCGATCCCGCGACCCTTGGATCAGCAGCCGAGTACCATAGCCACTAGACCACCGTGCCGGGGCTTCCACGTTTCTGCAGCGTACGGTAGTACCGAGAGAATGCAGTGATAAAAAATTTTTTTGCTTTAGCGACAGTAGCATCGAGTCATGACATCGGAATATCTCCCGAATGCTCTCCACACCATCCTTAGTCTACAGAGAATCTCCTTTTCGTTGGAAGGCGTCCATGTTAATAATTGCTTGGTTTCCGCATGCAGATAATTTTTCACCTAGTCATGGCTTATTTATTTTCGCCGTGTGATATGTTAAATTCTACTTGTTATGTATACGCTCACATCTTCCCTTTCTTGCGTTATCTTCGATGCACTACCTTTAAATAGATAAGTTAAACGGCCGGAGCCGTCAGTCGCGATGTTTTACAGTCTCTTTCAGTAGTTCCGTGCAGCACTGTGGAAGCTACAGGCCGCTTCGGTCAATAAGGAGGGCAAACGAGGTAAACGTATCCATCCGCGCCGTGCCATCTGCCAACAGTGGGCGCTACAGTGGCAGGAACAACCTTGGAAAGAGGAGGAGCAGGACGGAGTGAGGCCCATATTGGCAGGAGTGGCTCGCAGGTGCGTGTCCCAACCTCGGTGTAAGAATGTATACGGAGAGGTGATGATACTGTCACCCGAATGCCTGCAAAACCGCCTTCCGCGCGCGGCCAGATTATGTTCGACGTGGTTGCAGCTCTGTCGGCGCCGTCGCAGAGGGCGCTGCGAAATGAGGCCCAGTTTTCTCGCCAACAATGTGCGCGCTGCCGCTTCTACGAGTTCTTGTTTGCATGTGCAGCCGTGCTGCTCTTGAAAGCACACTTTTTGTTCGCGTGCGCGTTTCACGGTCTTGTCTCGACGAAATTTAGCAGAGGCCTTTTCAACGTGTAGGAAGCGATTCGTACCGTACTGCTGTTTCGGCTACCGGACTTGTGCGTTGTGTGTGCATCTCTTTGAAGCGTCGTCCGAGAGCAGTCGTCTAGAGCTGCGACGCCGTGCATCTTAAAGGGCAGACTGAATCCGCCTTTTGCATGTCTGTGTGGCGGCCTCTCGCGGACACGGCACGAAACAATCTGTACGGCGTCGCGCCAAACCTGTCGTGCGCTACCGCAGTGTTTCTCTATGGCACAACGTGATGGGGCAGCGACACGCACAGTGATCGTTGCGGTTTCTTTCGATTTGAAACGCTGTACGAATTTCTGCTGGGAGGCCTCTCCGGCATGGTGAACACAGCGAAAAGAGCAGGCCATGAGAAAGCCTTGGGTGTCTAAAAACGTCGCAAAATGCCGCCCGAACGGGAAAGGCACGGATGCTAGCAGACGCCGCCAGCTTCCCGCGTGGTCACTTGAGGGGTGGAATCCGGTTTGTTTGAGACCGTGCGCGTAAAAGAAAAAGAGGTGGGCGGTGAGTTCTCGTGAAAGCGTACGCACCTGCCCCTGTCACGCTGTCTACATGCTCGAGAGACCCCAGGATCGCTTTTGCTGACTTTTTGTGTTTTGTTATTTGTTGTTTTGTTGCTTTTCTCTACGTCCCCATTCCGGTTTCTCCCTTCGAAAATGAACCAGTCGTCTTGGTGCGCTCGGTTGAGGTGTCCTCAGTGAGCGACAGTTACGGTGCACTCTTCTGGTGCGCTGAAAGTGAATGAACGTGTCGTGCCTTTTTCAATTCTCCGAAGTTTCTCTCCGATTAAGCCTACAGGGAGATAGCTAGAGCTCAATCCGCGTAAGGTTTGCTGCCAGTAGTGCTTGTTCAAGTCACGGAGCACCAGCATACCTGGCCGGAGTCACGAACGGATGTACAACGAGGCCAGGATCAATGAAAACGCTAAGCGAAGCGCATGTGAAGGAATTCATGGCAGCAACGAACGAGGAATGTTCGGGGAGGAGGTGTGTGTGCGTGATCCAGTGTTTAGTGAGTTGAACTCCACGTCAACTCACGGACTTATGTGAAGTATTCGTCCTCCATCATCGGATACAACAGGAAGCGTGCTGGAATAACACCTCTATCTTGCAGGGTACGATTTCGTTATTGGGTTGATCCGAGTGACCATGTGCATTGCCGGATGTCTGTTTTTGTCTATCCGTGTCGTTCTTACATAAATACTGTTTGATTACGGAAGCACGGAGCAATGGTTTCACTGAACTACAAGTTCCGATGTGTTCTTCGCGCGTCCTTCACGGCTAATGCCGTGTCATATACGCCACATTTGCCTGCCTGCACCGTACGATGATGTGAGAGAACTTCATGTTACCAAAAATGTGTGTCTGGATGGCGTACCGGCCCAGCTGGCGGCGAGTATCATTACTTTCGGTAAAGGGTACAGCGTTCCGCACTGCGCGCCGCTTGCGTCGTCTGCTACGATGCCGTACGGGTCGCTTGCGCCGGATTCGGCGCATGCGCACTCGGACCATGCAAAAGGCGGATTCTAATGCTCAACGACCGTCCATCAGGAATAAAACAGAACAACTACCCACACAGATGAAAGAACAATACACGAGGACGACCGCTGACTGCCAACTGATGGTTGCAATCAGCGTTCGCCCTCCTGTGTTTTTTCTTCATCTGAGTCTTATTTCGCGCTGTTTTATTCATCTTCGTCATCATCATCATCATCAGCCTGTTTAGGTCCACTGCAGGACGAAGTCCTCCCAAACGATTTCCAATCCACCCTATCCTGAGCGAGTTGGTTCCACTTTATGCCCGCAAACGTTTTAATTTCTTCGCTCCATCTAACCTTTTGCCTACCTCGGTTGCGTTTTCCCTCTCTTGGTATCCTCTCTTGGTCCATCTGTTATCTTTCCTCCTCATGACATGTCCTGCCCAGGCCCACTTCTTTCTTTTAATTCATATAAAAATATCGGCTACTCCTGTCTGTTCCCTGATCCATACCGCTACTTTTTTTTATCTCTTAGCGTTACCCTATCATTTTTCTTTCCATTGCACATTGCGTGCTCCTTAGTTTCTTCTCTAGTTTTTTCGTTATCCTCCACGTTTCTGCACCGTGCGTTAGTACTGGGAGAATGCAGTGATTGAATACTTTTCGCTTTAGTGAGAGCGGTAAGTTTCCAGTCATGATTTCGTAATGCCTTCTGAATGCGCTCTTGCCCATCCTTATTCTACGGAGAATTTCTTTTTCATGGTTAGGAGTTCCTGTTATTACCTGTCCCAGGTACACGTATTCGTTTACACATTGTAAGGGTTCATTGTTGATTTTAAATTCCTGTTTCTTAGCTAGGCTATTGAGCATAACTTTGGCCTTTTGCCTATTCATTCTTAATCCAATTTTAATACTTTCCCTGTTTAGGTCATCAATCATGTTTTGTAGTTCGTCTCCATCACTGCTAAAGAGCACAATGTCGTCTACAAATCTTAAATTGCTTAGATATTCTCCGTCTGTTTGAATTTCCTTTTCCTCAGTCTAGACGTTTAAAGATTTCCTCTAAACATGAAGTGAATAGCATCGGGGATATTGTATCTCCATGTCTCACACCTCTCCCGATCGGGATTTCTGTGCTTCTCTCATGTAGGAGTAATGTGGCTGTGCAATCTTTGTATATGTTGTTCATGGTTTTCACGTATATGCCAGGTACCACTTGTCCACGTGGAGCTTCTAGAACTGCTTGTATTTGTGTGGAGTAAAATGCTTTCTCGTAGTCGATAAACCATATAAAGAGGTTTGTTATATTCCGCGTACTTCTCAATCACTAAGTTGATAGCGTGGCTGTTGTCCATTGTCGAGTAACCTTTCCCGAAAACAGCTTGTTCTCTCGGTTGGTTAAAGTCGAGTGTTTCTCTTATCCTGGTAAAAATTACTTTTGTAAATAGCTTGTGTATTACTGTAATTCTTTAAGAGAAGCTCAGGGGAAGATGGATGCTTGAATCGATGAACAAATCGCAAGGTACGATTTAAAACAGGGAATGTCGCGGGAGCCAACGTTTCGACAAGCGGACTTGTCTTCGTCAGGGCGGCAACTGCCTTCTCCAGCGTTCGTTTATGAACGCCTTTGTACACCCTCCCCCGTCCTCAGAAAGAGAGGAGGAGAAGAGCAGCACGTGCGCACATACACACACAAAAGGAAAAAAGGGGGGGGGGGGGTGGGTTGGGTGTAAGGGTATTTGGGTGACAGGTGTTAGCATGACTACTATAAATGGCAAGAGCCAAAGTTTCTAGAGAATCCGCTCTTTGTACATATCTTGCACATGCATTGTGTGCACAGGGCTAGAAAGCAGGGTGGAAAACAGGAAACACACGCTCGGAACAAAAGTTACTCCTATGTCATGTGTCCCCCTCCTCCACCCCGTACCACCTGCCCCGCACCAACAATGCATTTCATGGAAAGCATGGGGCTAAAAAAAGGTAACTACACTGTTTAACGTCCTTGTTCTCCTGGAACTGGATGGGGGCTCAGCACCTGAAAGTAGACTTTCTGGGAGAAACATTGTTAGCTTGTGCATACCTCAACCTTTTGTCGTCTTTGTTAACACTCTTCCGTATCTAATGGACTCAAGAGTTCCCTTTGAAAGGTTTATGCCTGTAGGTTGGAGAGTATTGAACCTGTATATGAGATACGATTCCCTGTATTTTCTGTCCCTCGGCGAGCGGAAGTTTCCTTGGAGTATGTAGAGTTTCAGTTCATCGAAATTATGACCTGTCATATTAAAATGCTGCGCCACTGCCTTCGGCAGGTTATTCGCGGTGTCCGCGCGGTGCCCGTTTAATCTAACATTGATTGGTTGACCAGTTTCGCCGACGTACTGCTTGTGACAGAGTGAACATTCCAACATGTAAATAACGTTCGAACTAGTGCAAGTGAAACTTGATTTTACATGATGGACATAGTCACTTCCCGTGCTTTTAACTTTAAGATCATTTTGAATATGCTTGCAAGTCTTACATCTGGGACGGGAGCAAGTTATTACGCAGGCGGTGCGCTGAGGGTTTACTTTGGCATGTACTAGCAGGTCTTTAAAGTTTCTATTACGGCGGTAGGTGACTCTTGGTATTTCCGGAAACGCTTTTCTAAGGCGATCGTTGCTTGTTAGTATTGGATAGTACTTCAGAAGAATATTATTTATGTTTGGAAGCGCATTGGAGTATTTCGTTATGAATGCTAGCGGCTGGTTGGCCTGCGCTTTAGGGGCTGTTTTTTCTAGTGCTGGTGTCCTATCTAGTTTAAGCGCGTCATTGTATGCCTTGTTGAGAGCGTCGTGCGGGTGATTTCGTTCAGCTAAGGTTGCCTTTAAATTGCTTAAGTGGTGAACGTAATCCGCGTCGTTGCTACAAATCCTTCTTATGCGCCTTGCCTGTCCTATAAATATGCCCTGTTTGCAGTGTCGCGGGTGATGGCTACTATAATCTAGGTATTGCTGGCTATCCGTTGGCTTTCTGTAAAGTGTCGTCTTTAGTTTTCCTTTGTCGATGGATACTGTCGTGTCGAGAAAATCAATTTTACTAGAAGAGTGCTGCATAGAAAACTTTTCTATGCAGCACTCTTCTAGTAAAATTGATTTTCTCGACACGACAGTATCCATCGACAAAGGAAAACTAAAGACGACACTTTACAGAAAGCCAACGGTTGCCAGCAATACCTAGATTATAGTAGCCATCACCCGCGACACTGCAAACAGGGCATATTTATAGGACAGGCAAGGCGCATAAGAAGGATTTGTAGCAACGACGCGGATTACGTTCACCACTTAAGCAATTTAAAGGCAACCTTAGCTGAACGAAATCACCCGCACGACGCTCTCAACAAGGCATACAATGACGCGCTTAAACTAGATAGGACACCAGCACTAGAAAAAACAGCCCCTAAAGCGCAGGCCAACCAGCCGCTAGCATTCATAACGAAATACTCCAATGCGCTTCCAAACATAAATAATATTCTTCTGAAATACTATCCAATACTAACAAGCAACGATCGCCTTAGAAAAGCGTTTCCGGAAATACCAAGAGTCACCTACCGCCGTAATAGAAACTTTAAAGACCTGCTAGTACATGCCAAAGTAAACCCTCAGCGCACCGCCTGCGTAATAACTTGCTCCCGTCCCAGATGTAAGACTTGCAAGCATATTCAAAATGATCTTAAAGTTAAAAGCACGGGAAGTGACTATGTCCATCATGTAAAATCAAGTTTCACTTGCACTAGTTCGAGCGTTATTTACATGTTGGAATGTTCACTCTGTCACAAGCAGTACGTCGGCGAAACTGGTCAACCAATCAATGTTAGATTAAACGGGCACCGCGCGGACACCGCGAATAACCTGCCGAAGGCAGTGGCGCAGCATTTTAATATGACAGGTCATAATTTCGATGAACTGAAACTCTACATACTCCAAGGAAACTTCCGCTCGCCGAGGGACAGAAAATACAGGGAATCGTATCTCATATACAGGCTCAATACTCTCCAACCTACAGGCATAAACCTTTCAAAGGGAACTCTTGAGTCCATTAGATACGGAAGAGTGTTAACAAATACGACAAAAGGTTGAGGTATGCACAAGCTAACAATGTTTCTCCCAGAAAGTCTACTTTCAGATGCTGAGCCCCCATCCAGTTCCAGGAGAACAAGGACGTTAAACAGTGTAGTTACCTTTTTTTAGCCCCATGCTTTCCATGAAATGCATTGTTGGTGCGGGGCAGGTGGTAGGGGGTGGAGGAGGGGGACACATGACATAGGAGTAACTTTTGTTCCGAGCGTGTGTTTCCTTTTTTCCACCCTGCTTTCTAGCCCTGTGCACACAATGCATGTGCAAGATATGTACAAAGAGCAGATTCTCTAGAAACTTTCGCTCTTGCCATTTATAGTAGTCACGCTAACACCTGTCACCCAAATACCCTTACACCCAACCCCCCCCCCCTTTTTTCCTTTTGTGTGTGTATGTGCGCACGTGCTGCTCTTCTCCTCCTCTCTTTCTGAGGACGGGGGAGGGTGTACAAAGGCGTACATAAACGAACGCTGGAGAAGGCAGTTGCCGCCCTGACGAAGACAAGTCCGCTTGTCGAAATGTTGGCTCCCGCGACATTCCCTGTTTTAAATCGTACCTTGCGACATGTAATTCTTTAAGTCCTTTATGTCACCTTTCTTGTGGATAAGGATTATATTAGCATTTTTCCGAGTGCGCGGTAAACTACATGTCCTCATACATTTTGTGAAGAGGCGATGCAAGTTTTTGAAGTACAGTATCTCCTCCGTCTATGATCAAGTCCGCTGTTATACCATCTTCACCAGCTGCTTTAACGCGGGACATCCCTTTGGCAGCCTTTTTGACTTCGTCAGCGGTTATAAATGGAATCTCAGTCTCCTCCTCTCATTCTATCTCTGTTAAGGTTGTATGGCCTGTCTGAGAGTAGTACAGTTCAGAGCAGAAATCTTCTGCTACCTTTACTATTTCGTTGAAACTGGTGATGACGTTACCTTGTTTAGCCTTTAGCGCATGCATTTTGTTTTGTCCTAAGTGCAGTTTCCTTTTTCCCATTTAATGCTGGTGCCTTTTTCTACTGCTTTCTCTATTTCTCTCATGCTAAAATTCCTTACATCTCTTTGCCTGGCTTTACTGATCAATTTTGATAGTTCTGCGCATTCTATCTTATCTTTTGACGAAGTTATTTTCATTTGTTGGCGTTTTTTTATTAAGTCCTTGGTAGATTGCGACAACTTACTTGTTGCTTGCTTTGTTTTACCCCCGATTTCTATCGCTGTTTCAAGGATTGTTTTCGTTATGGTTTTGTTTATTTTTTCTAAATCGTCACCGTTGTCGCCTAAGGCCTCGAACTTGTTGCTTAGGGCGACTTTAAATTCTTCGTTCTTCCCTCTGATTACCTCTAGATTGCATTTTTTCTAGCAGATAATTTAGTTCTTGTTTTCTTTAGGTTAAGTACAATCTTTTCCCTTACTAATCTGTGATCGCTGCGTTTTATCTTCCCCACTACCTCTGTGTCTTGAATTATACCTGGTTGTTCGCACATTATAAAGTCAATTTCATTCTTTGTTTCCCCGTTAGGGCTTTTCCACGACCACTTCCTATTCTTCAGTTTCTTGAAAAACGTATTCATTATTCGGAGTCGGTTTCCTTCGGCAAATTGTACTAGCATTTCCCCACGGTTATTCCTACGGCCGACTCCGTAGTTGCCAATCGCCTGCTCTCCACTTTGTTTTGTTCCTACTTTTGTGTTGGAGTCCCCCATGACTACTGTGTATTGTGTCCGTACTTACTTTATTGCTTATTCGATATCCTCGTAGAACTGCTGTACTTGTTCGTCGTCGTAGCTCGTTTTTGGCGTATATCCCTGGATTATCTTAAGTTTATGCCGCTTATTTAGTTTTAGTACGACGCATCCCAGGCAGCACGCAACGTAGGGCCGATATTCGTTTTATGGCGGCAAAGTTCGGCCCATCCACGGCCTAATGTTGCCGACAGCGAGCCAGTATCGGCTACGCCGCCGTCAATGACTGGCGACGTCGGGCTACTATAGCCGCTGCCCCGCCGATATCGGCAGGCCGTCGACTGTAATCGGCAACATGGGGCCGCATATGCCATGTTACTGCCGACATCGGCTGAGGCGATGGCTTTCAACGGCAACTATCGCGCCGATTTTGCCTTTCTGCAGACAATATGGGCTGGCCGACGCCATTTGCGGGCAACATCGTGCCAAGTATGCCACCTTAGAGTCGCCTGAGCCGATAACTTTCTCCGGCAAATATGGCGCCGATTTTGCCGCTCATCAGCATCGCCTGAGTAATGGCGAATTTGGCGCGATATTTGCCTAGAAAGATTATTTCACAGGAAACAGTGAGTCATTTCTGCCGTCCTGGAGGCAACGTCGACTACGCCGCAGCCTTTCATGGTTGATATCGGCCGGGCCTCTTTGGAAGCCTGCTGTATATTATAATAGAGATCCGATCGAGACAATCATGGCCGAAATTCACTTGAGAGGTTCGACGGAACAATCAGATGTTTGGCTTCATATATTCATGTATACGCGTTTCAGTGCCGGAACATAGGGCACGTGCGTTTTGAGCAGCATATAATATTCTGTTCGCGGGCTTTGTTTTTTATAAACAGGGCACACAAAAAACATGCATATAGAGAAACTACCGATATATACATCTATAGGCTGTTTTGCGGGAACTTTGCGAAACAGGCTGGCGCAACGGTTAACATTAGCCAGAAGGATCGACAATCATGGTGGAAAATTATCTGACAGCGCATGTCAGAAAATTAAAATTCATAGAAATTGTTCGTGCTTACATCGATGGGCATAACCACCACTCGTATGTTCAAACAAAGATAAACAGTCGGAAGCGGCGCTATATACTGCTGACATTTAGCAAGCTATGGAAAGAAAGGACATACGGGGGTAACAGCGCAACAGCGAGTGGATGAAAAGGTCTAGCGCAGACTTTATTGCGCGCTGAAGCGGAAATAAACTCTCGCAACCGGCGTTATACTACTGACATTTAGCAGCCTATGCAAAAGAAGGGTATACGAAGCTAACAGCGTGACAGCGAGGAGACGAAACAGATCTAGTGCTAACTTTATATTCAGAGGATGTTTGCTGTTTTCATACACCATGAAATGCATGGATCCCTTTTGCATTGCAAATTCAAATGAAGTGCTCTTGTCAAGACCGCGAGATTTACGAAAAATGCAAACACGAAAAATACAAAGCAGTCATATGGCAAGAATTTTTCATCTCAAAGGTGCAAACAAATGCACACACCTATAATTGAGCTTTTCTGGTGAGTTCTACTAGAGTGTATGTGATCACACAATGCTCTTGTGCAGGCGATCTGCGTATTTTATGTTATATAAAAACAGCAAGGATGCGCTAAAAAAATCAGTTGCAAATCAAAGATCTCTTCTGTTCCCTAGTTTCTTCATATGTTTGTGCAGGCTTACAGTATAAAGCAACCGTCCTAAGCCAAGCTGTTGTTGACCACGTGCCCCTCCACTACATTTCATCAGTGCGTTCGCGAAACTAGTGCATTCCTTTCAAAAGCAGCTCCAGTACAGCACAGCGCATGTATCGCCGCTTGTATAAGCTGAGCAACAGAAAATAATGGTCTACTGGTCGGGTAAACTTATACCTCCCTTTTCCACCTCCATGCTCTGTACTACCACGCAGATACAATAGGCTAATAATTGCTTAATATGTCCACGATATTGCTTATAACTCCTGCTTTTTTATATTTTTTTTGCTTCTTTGTGTAGCGACCGTTAGTGCGTTCTTTGCATACATATCGAATTCGTTCACACATCGGCCATCGCGGTTACGTTGTACTAGTTAGATGAGCAGAATATATCGAGCTTGACTGCATGCTCTGTGCAGCGAGTGTAGGATTTGTCTTCATCAAAACCTCTTGTTGGGCGAGTTGGTACATTCTTCAAACCTAAAGGCACCGGTGTCTTCTGGTTGCGCCGGTGCCTTTAGGTTTCAAGGATTTGTCTCTGACGTTCATATGAGACTATGGTGTCGATGGAAGCCCACATCTGCGTTTTCTAGTGTTTAAAAACTAATTTATTTATAACCAAAAAGAGTAAAAGAAGGGCGCGAGTAGAGAGACATTCAGCGTAATATTTCTTGTCGCGCGGGAAGGGAACACGTGTTTTCCTGCGCTGCAGAAACTTGCAGAAATTCATGTACAATGGCAACGCCGCGTGCCCTTGCTACGTTTGTTACGTGCAGTGCAGCATTTCGCTCGCGTTTTTTGCTAGAGTGGGTGGTTCAGCCTCTGCGAAAGTAGCTGGCAAGAGAACACATGCACAACAGCATACTCCATAGGCTGCACCAGGCTGCACTTAACAAATGCAGTCCCTGCGGGTGTCCCCGCCATTGTGCATAAATGTTTGCCCCACAGAAATGCTGTCTTCCTCGTTTTGAGACAACCACAAAAAAAAAGAAAGCAAGAAAAACGTGCGTGCTCTGCCGAGAAGTAGCCTAGCACGTGCTAAGCCAGCAGCAACTAAACATAAAAAAAAGTGTGTGCAGAGCTCAAGGAGCTTCTGTTAAACATTCGGAGTGCGACTCCTTGCAGCCGCCTACGGGGCGATGTAGAGCCATCGGCGGCCACATTACCAGAGGCCACATACTAGAGGTATATGACGGTGCGGCCATAGACCGCGATGTGATAATAGTGCCATTCGAGTTGTTTTGCAATTCTTCGATGAAAAATTGAGAGGGAAACAAATTTAAAGTTATGCCGATTACCAACGGTGTCTTAATTACTAAAAAATTTCCCTCTTCCATATTGAGCTGCAGGCGTCGAGGAAAAAAAACCAAGCACAGCTCACTGAGAGGCACGGTTCTGAGAGGTTATGCGCGAATCATACTTGCCGGCTTACTTGTCTTTTTGCTAGAAAGTAGCTTTTTGTGATGTGATATAGCGCGCAAATATGACCACTGTGCCACTGCCAGACAACGTAAAACGCGTTTGTGCCCTTTATTTAAACATACACCCAACCATACACCCAAGCACGTGCACATATTTGAGTAGAGCGAGTGCTTTCTATACTTTCCTTTAATTTCCTGCGTGTTGATCTTCTCGTATTCCACGTACGTTCTTTGAAAATGGTTCGTTTCTCTTACCGTTTGTGAAGTAATTGCAGGTCTGGGGCTACCGGTATCCGTCGGGCGAATTCGGAAAACTCACGCAAATGCAATAATATACATCAAGCGCTTTATGCCATTTAGTTTTGACTGGAAACGCGCATAGGTGCTTTCCTACACCAGAAATGATCCGAAATGCATGCACTTAGCAACCTGATCAGAATATCGTCAAGTGCGGAAGACAGAGGTCCAGTTGTTCGACCTTGATAGGGCAGAGGCCTGTCTTTAGCTGATGCGATAGCTTTCCATCCATCCTTCCCAACTATGTTCTCGTTCAGAAGGTTGCACATTGCTTTTCTTTTACTGAAACCAGTGTCACGGAGAAAGAAACTCGCCATACATGTTTGCTGCATTTGCACGTTGAACACGCGCGCACAACAAATTATGTGTGTTCATACCCCACAAAGATGCCGCGCGTGAGCCAAGTGTGAATTCAAAGCGCGTCCTCGCCTCCTTACAAGTGCTAATGCTGGGTGTCGAAGCGGCCTTCCTCTAAGGTTCGGATACAAATTGACACGCTCCAATGCGTGCACCAGACTTGGCCTGTGTTTTAGGAGAACTCTGAGCCCACTGCAACCCATGCGTGCAGACATATTCAGGGTGCCACAACTATATTTAGCCATAGCGAGGGTTTAAAAATACTCCGATGCACCCTAAGACGATGCGACCAAATGCATTTTTCTTACCATCGCCTGGAGTGGGTCAGACTATTTTTTGTTTTCCGATTACTCGGTTACTTAGTACGCTCCAAAGCGTCGACCAGACTTGGCGTGTGTTTTAGAACTATGCGCCGACTGCAACCCATGCGCGCAGGCATATTCAGGGTGCCACAGCTATCTTTAGCCATAGCGAGGGTTTAAAAATACTCCGATGCACCCTAAGACGATGCGACCAAATGCATTTTTCTTACCATCACCTGGAGTGGGTCAGACTATTTTTTGTTTTCCGATTACTCGGTTACTTAGTGAAGATTATTCAATTAACTTCGGAAGCAGCAATGTTAGGCAAGCAATTCCTTTAGAAAAGAAGTAGTAGATTGTACTGTCAAACGCCCAATTAAAAAGATTACAGCATATCCACGGAGTGAATGATTATGAGTGGGCGAAGATCGGGATTTTCATCGTAGATCGTGCCGAGTTCCGGATTAATTTAGTTAACGCGCATGCTACGAATCCTCACGGTTCAACTCTGCACAATGCACAAGTGAAATCTCCCACCGGCACTTCATTGCAAGTCAAGATCCAGTGCCTATATATATATATGGGTTGCCGGTGAACGCTTCTCCAACGCGAGCAGTCGGTATTTCTCAATCAAGAAACTCGCTAGGAGACGCTGCCTGCGCCAACGTTGTCTCTCGCGTTTGCCGGGGCGGTGTCGAGTTTGCCGGGGAGCGCGTGGCTCCCGGCGCTCGCGGCGAGGGCGAGCGCCGGGAGCCACGCGCTCGCCCTCGGCGCGTGCGTGCCTCCCGGCTGGCACGCGCCGGTGGCTACCTACTACTACTACTACTACTACTACTACTACTACTACTACATACATCGGGGACGCACGACCCACGCCTTAAGGAGCTTCGCCCCTAAAAGTTTCTAACTTTCTATTTATTCATAATTGGTGTTTTCCGGATTACTGGAAAACAGGAACTCATTGGTACAGCTGCCACCATGCGGGCTTTCTGTATTAATTTCACGAGAAAATAAACGTTACGTATGCTTTACGAACACCAGTCCGGATAATGTTTTAAAGTACCGCGTTTCTAATTTGAAACATATCCCTGATTGCAGAAATATTTGAGGGAATATTTGAGGCGCTGCTACAACCCTGACTGGACGACGGAGCTCTGCCTCTGGCGAAGCTGCGAAGAGCTTGTGAAATGGAGTTGTTTTTATATATATATATATATATATATATATACAGTTCTTAAGAGCCGCCAGACTCACTCGCTGGCAAAGGCGCAGAGCAGGACGAACAACGTTCAGCAGCACCGGTGGCGCCACTTTGTCGGCGCGGGCAGTCGGGAAGCTGGGGCCGCGCCCACCGCGCCCGCCGCGCCGCCTGCGCCATTGCGCACGCGCGGGGAATCAGTCGCTCCTCGCTCTTCGATGTGTGCGGACGTGCTCGTGCGATGCGCTATCGCGTCACTTTGGCGCGTTTGAGCGAGGAGCGCTCGTTAGTTTTCGTTTGATAAGCGCTTTGTATATGCCCTGTTTCACGCTTCAGGACAACGCTGTGGATGCTAGCGGGACTTATTACAGTGTGCGTGTTCGCCCCAAGAAATTGACCGTTTCGTGTTCACAGTAACGTGACTTTTTTTCTCTCTCTTTTATGCCGAGTAATAAATGTGTACCCTTTGGTGAGTAATAAAGCACTTCGTCATGTGGCTGTGAATGTTTTGTTGCGTATCTCTTGGCGTCTCGTGGTCCTCGTACCTGTGTTCTTCGTTTGGGTCCGCTCAAAAGATGCCATATCAAACGCACAAAAGAAGCGGCATGGGGGGGAGGGCGGATTCAAGTGTACCTACATGTTTCGCATTAGCAAGTATCGCAATGATCGATCGTCGATTTTTTTTTTTTGGTACCGTCGAACACTCTTGCGGAGCTTTATGCGTAAAACAGAATTATTCGGTGACCACCTTGCATAATACGTGAAATGACAATTTAAGAGTTTTCACATCATGAATTGCCCATTTCACCGACTATCGTACATTGATGTCGTACCTAGTTATTTAGGCCAAAGTTTGGTATGTTGCACACTTGCCCTTAACAACAATTTTATGGCACGTATGAATCTTTTTTCTCAAGGTATCCTCCTCTTCTCTCCTGTTTAGCTTCTGACACTACATTTTTTTCGCTCAACAGTGAGCATTTAGCTACAACAAAAGCTTGTTTTCCTGCTCGAAAGTGTCATTTTTGCTGCGCCAGAACCTGCTCCAAAATGGCTTTGGCCAATCACTGCGCTCGCGAAGCTTCAAGCGCCGGCCTCGCACGGATACTTACAACGACGGAAGCATGACAGGAACTCCTACACATTTGAGATGCAATGTATGCTCTCCCAGCAAGCAGTTATATTAGTACCTCACGCAAGACATGCTCATGTCACGAGTAACAGAAAATAAGCTCGCACTATATTACGGTGAAAGAGTCATATTGCTATGCTTCAAGGCTCTGTTGTGCAGTACAAAAAAGCAGAGCGTGCGCGGGTATCGGATGATTGCTGATGCGGCCAGC
The DNA here is from genome assembly GCA_013339685.2 of Hyalomma asiaticum. Taxonomy (NCBI): domain Eukaryota; kingdom Metazoa; phylum Arthropoda; class Arachnida; order Ixodida; family Ixodidae; genus Hyalomma; species Hyalomma asiaticum. The sequence goes on from CM023484.1 coordinate 126,533,751, forward strand.
TTTGTTATCTTCGCACAAAGTTAATCATGTCTTGCTGCAAATTCTCATGCCACATCACCGGAGGTGTAAGTGCGAAAGGCTCTAGTTGCAAGCGTGGAAGACCGAGAAGGCACAACACCCTATAGTCTTAAGCAGCCCAAAATACCATTCGTCACCACCGCTGCTGTGACAAAACAGCTATGGGTGAAACTGCAGCAGCGGCCCATGAAGCAGATCAGCGGTTGGTCCAACTAGGCATTTACCTTTCACATTGCTTAGAAAGTTACCTCTGCGACCTGGTTTATTGACGTCTGGACGACGAATAACGTCAAAAGCGAGCTCCGACAAACGGCGAGCGTCAAGCAGCCAAAGTCCGGGCAAGCGCTCGCTCGAGGCACGAGACTGTCGCCGACGCTGCGGCTGGCTTCCTTGCCTTGCTTGTCTTCTTCTTCATTACAATGACCCCAGGCGACGAGCGTAGCCATCCTGGCTACTTAAGGCGCTGATAGTATGGCGGGGTCATAATAGGGTTTGAGGCGGCTGACGTGGACGATTTCTCGTCCACGACGACGTAAGTCCTGGGATAGAGTCAAGGGCTCGACTTCGTAATTGACAGGAGACGTCTGTGTGAGGATGCGGTAGGGGCCGTGGTAGCGTGCGAGGAATTTCGACGAAAGTCCAGGCGTGCTCGTGGGGACCCAAAGCCAAACGAGGGCTCCCGTCGGGAAAGTGGAAAGCGAGCGGTCACTATCGAGTCGTACCTTCTGGCGACCTTGAGCATCTGTTGTCATCGAAAGAGCCAACTGTCGACAATCATTCCGCGTACTTAGCAACATCAGAAATCGTGGTGTATTCACTGGAGTCAGGTGTGTAGGGCAGGACAGTGTCCAGCGTACAGGATGGCTCGCGTCCGCACAGAAGAAAGAACGGTGAGAATCCGGTGGTCGCTTGCGTAGCAGTGTTGTACGCGTATGTGACAAACGGGAGGACGGTGTCCCAGTTGGTCTGGTCGGATGCAGTGTACATTGTCAGCATATCACCAAGAGTTCGATTAAAGCGTTCTGTCAAACCATTCGTCTGCGGATGATATGCGCTTGTCGTGCGGTGAATGATGCTGCACTGATAAAGCAACGCTTGAGTGGCATCAGAAATAAAAACACGTCCCCTGTCGCTCAAAAGTTCCCTAAGAGCACCGTGGCGCAGGACAAAGTTGCGTAGGGGGAAAAATGCAACTTCTCTCGCAGTAGCTGTGGGCAACGCCGCGGTCTCAGCGTAACGTGTGAGATGGTCCACGCCAACAATTATCCACCTGTTCCCAGATGTAGTCGAGGGAAGCGGGCCGTATAAATCGATGCCAACGCGGTCGAATGGACGGCCAGGGCAAGGGAGAGGCTGGAGTGTGGCAGTCGGGTGTTGAGGTGAAGTTTTGCGCCGTTGACACGCAATGCAAGCACGGATATACTTGCACACAAAGGCGTACATGCCGCGCCAGTAGTAGCGTTGACGAAGGCGGGTGTAGGTCTTGAGAACGTCGGCATGAGCACTTTGCGGGTCATTGTGGAAAGCGGCGCAGATATCCTTGCGCATATGGCGTGGTATCACAAGTAACCACTTGCGGCCATCAGGTGCGTAATTTCGCCGGTAAAGATCATCTCGAACGACGAAATGGGAAGCATGGCGACGGATACTTCTTGAAGCGGGACGAAGGGACGGGTTTGCCAGAAACTCAAGGAGTTGGCGAACCCACCTATCCTTGCGTTGCTCCGACGACATGTCCACGACGTCAATCGGCGAGAGAGAAGAACCTGACGGAGCAGCCGTGTCGCACGCCAGTGGTGAGCGGGACAGCGCGTCAGCGTCGGAGTGTTTACGGCCTGACCGGTATACAACACGAATGTCGTATTCTTGCAGGCGGAGCGCCCAGCGACCGAGGCGTCCTGACGGATCTTTAAGCGACGAGAGCCAACACAGAGCATGGTGGTCTGTGACAACGTCAAAGGCGCGACGATAAAGATACGGGCGAAACTTAGCCAATGCCCAAATTATGGCGAGGCACTCTTTCTCTGTAACTGAGCAATTGCGCTCGGCTTTCTTGAGGGTGCGACTCGCATAAGCCACAACGTATTCCTCGTAGCCTGGCTTCCGCTGAGCCAATACAGCACCAAGGCCGACGCCGCTGGCGTCAGTATGGACCTCCGTAGGCGCATTGGGGTCAAAGTGCCGGAGTATAGGAGGCGACGTTAGCAAGCGTCTTAGCGTCGTAAAGGACGCGTCGCACTCAGGTGACCACGCAAGGAGGCCGTTAGAGGCTGTGAGGATTCGTAAGGGGCGCGATGATGGTAGCAAAGTCGCGGACAAATCGACGGAAGTACGAACACAAGCCAATGAAACTTCGAAGTGTCTTCATGGAGGTGGGCTTCGGATACTCGGCAACTACACGAAGTTTCGCGGGGTCCGGGAGGACGCCGTCTTTGCAGACGACGTGGCCTAGCATCGGCAGCTGACGCGCCCCAAAATAGCACTTCTTGATGTTAAGTTGAAGTCCGGCAGATATGGAATAGCACGTAGACGAACAATGTGAGTGGGGAAGTCTCGAGAAAAGACTACGATGTCGTCAAGGTAACAGAGGCAGGTATTCCATTTGTAGCCGCGAAGGATGTTATCCATCATCCGTTTGAATGTAGCTGGCGCGTTACACAATCCGAACGGCATCACCTAAAACTCGTACAGTCCATCGGGAGTAATGAAGGCAGTCTTCGGGCGATCAGGTTCGGGCATCGGGACTTGCCAGTAGCCCGACTGCAAATCCAAAGATGAAAAATATTCTGCTCCTTGCAGGCAATCGAGAGCGTCATCAGCGCGCGGCAACGGGTACACATCCCTCCGAGTTATCTTGTTGAGGCGGCGATAGTCAACACAGAATCTGATGGATCCATCCTTTTTGCGCACGAGTACAACAGGCGATGACCACGGGCTCTGGGACGGCTGTATGACGCCGCGTGTAAGCATGCCATCGACTTGTTCATTGATGATACGCCGTTCTTCCGCCGATACTCGGTAAGGGCGTTGACGTGAGGGAGCATGGGAGCCGGTGTTGATGGTGTGTGCAACACTCGTTGTACGACCTAAAGATGGCTGAGCGCAATCGAAGGACGAGCGGAACTCTCGCAGAAGAGAGATGAGTTCTTCGCGATGTGTGAGCGGTAGATCGGCGGCGACAGAGGGGCAAAAACTGTCCGTAGCTGGTGATCTTGAAACGGGTGGCGTCATAGCATTCACTTGAAGGCAGGGTTGGTCTTCAGTGAAATCCAGGGAATGCACGAATTCCACATCTTGTACATGCTCCAAGGACTCACCACGGAGTAAGGTAACAGGCGACGAGAATGAGTTGGAAACCATCATTGTGGCAGCACCAGACTCCATGGTCAGTACTGCAAACGGCAGGCATAAACCGCGACGACGAAGAAACACATCGGAGGGGGCAAACAAGACCATTCCGTCAGAGGTAGCCGGGCAGGAGACGGCTACGAGGGTCCACGTTTTCGGCGGTATATCGGTGTCTGCAGCAACGACAAGTTTGTGAGGGTCGGGCATAGGGTCAGCCGAAATGGAGTCTTGCAGCGGAGTAAGAGCCACTTCCGCCCGAGAACAGTCTATGACGGCACGATGACGTAAAAGGAAATCCCATCCGAGAATAATGTCGTGGGAGCATGACGGCAGCACATAGAACTCTATCACATAAAGTACTTCTTGAATAACTACACGCGCGGTGCACATGGCAGGAGGGGAAATGCACTGTGAACTTGCAGTGGGGTGCACTAGTCCCGGGAGCAATATGGTCAATTTCTTGATCTTACGGCAGAGGTTCTCACAAATTACGGAAACGGCGGCCCCTGTGTCAATAAGCGCAAGTGCGGCAGTTCTTTCAATGTTCACGTCGATAACATTTCGCGGGGAAAGAGATGGAGGCCTTTGACAGTTCGAGTCGCGTGCAGCTCTTGCCTCCGGAACTGCAGCAATCAGTTTCCCTCTTCCGTAGTTGGACGGCGACGCATGGGTGATAGCGAGCGTCGTCGAGGTGATGGAGAGCGACGGTTTGAAAGGGGTGGACGAAAATACAGAAGAGGAGGGAGATGATGACGAGGAAAGAGGATTCAGAGGAGAAATAAGAAAAGTTGAAAAAGGAGATTGTAGGAAGAAGAACAAAAGGGGGAAGCACGAGTGCAAGAACGAAAGAGAATAAATAATGAGAGCACATGCAGCAAAGCTTACGCTGGCAATGTGCTGTGTTCCTTGAGAAATTCCCGGAGTTTTCTTATAGTGCTGCTATAACTTGTCGAAGAAGTTCTGTTGTCATCGTGCGGTGGGCTTTCTCCTCTGAAAATGCGCAGCGATGCCCACCATTGATGATACCACTGTATGCAAGCAGTTACTTCAGGCAGTAAGACTTTTGCCAGGAAAGGGGAAAGACATCAAGAGTGCAGGCGATTGCTTACCCACGAAGCCTGTCGTGCCGCATCGAAAAAGAAACATCAAAATTCAATCTCAAGGTTGTTTGTGCCCCAACAAGCTGTCAAAGGTGTGTTCTCTAAACTAGGTGGCCGAAGTGTGCAAGATGCGCAGGAACAAGCTCAGCAATTGTCAGTCACACAGGGCAGCTTGGTTGCAGCGGATGACAACCTGGCATTCTACAAGCAAGGTCGCTATGTAGGTGGAGTGATGTGTGCTCGAGGCATGGAGAACGCAGTATTTGACGAGAGGAAACTGCTAGGTCGAGGGAGCGTGTGCCATGGCTCTTTAATCCAACGGTTTGGCGAGGAGGAAATTGAGTTTTTTCCGCATCACGACCCAGTACGAAAAAGCTTTTTCTACCCAGTAGCAAATAGATCACGCGATAAAAAGTGCTGTCGCTATAGGAAGAAGTGCGAACAGCGTAACGTGTGGCTTTCCACACAGTCGGCGCAGCCTAGCACCGTGTGCTGCGGCTGTCCAACTGCGGTGCGACTGTCCAACTCCATTGTGCTGCGGCTGTCCGTGGGCGAACCTTTGCTTTCACGCGGAAGTCATGTCAGACCTGACTTCCAGGTCATCAGCTTTCCTTCTCACCTGCTAAAGCCGCCTCGCCTGTTTTACACGCACGTATTACGTAATGTAGACGACGGCGCGCATGTGACCTTGGGCGCGGATTGTCCGGTCGCCTGGGAAATAATTATCAACAGTGAGCCCCGTGAAGAGTGGCCTTCTTTCGTGCTCCGCGAGCTCACACTTGTCGGTATGCCCGGCAGGTAAAACAGCGGGAAGCTTTCATGCGTTCTCCCTATGTGCTTAACAGAACGGAAGCGTGAGCGTCTTTCAGACAGTAGCAGATTCACGAGTCAAGGAAAATGAAAAAAAAAAAAAAACTGAAGGAATAGGACACGCTTTCACAAAACTCCCAGCTTATGCCAATGCAAAACTGCTCTACAAAAAGGGTTCCGCAAACCCGACGAATTATGGAAATCAGTGTTGTAAGAAAATTGCCTGTGACGAATTGTTTGGCATTCAGCCAAGTTTTATAAATAAGAGGAACAAAAGTGCGTGAGTGGGTGTACACATAACGCGGGTAAACTAGCTTAAACGGGCTTAACGTGAGCACTCACGTCACCTCATTTGTGTTTGTGCCATGTCGTAGTGCACAAGTGACGCTGTTGCATCTTGCAGCTCGACCGTCGTCTTGTTGAGAAGTTCAGTTGATGCTGGTGGCTGTTCATTGGTCAGAAGTTCGTACTGTTCTGTGGCTGATGCAGTGTGTTGGGCGGCTCATTGCAGCGGTTTACGCGACATCGTCTATGTGCATATCGTTTCCCGATATGTGTGAATCGTGAAGTCGTACTCTAACAACACGCATGCGAAAACGCTGCAGTCGCAGTGTCATTTCATGCATGCGTTGTGTCAAGTGCGAAGACACGAAGGGCTTAAATCCTGACACGTAGCAAGCGCTTCCCTCTTCACCAGGGCATATTTAGCTCAGTCGGCGAAATTGCCCTGGCGGCTTATGCCCCTGACTGCCGCTTGCCCTGGTCGTTTGTCGAACAGCACCTAAGCCATAGGAAGAAGCAGCAGCTGATCTGGTTAAAGGCTTAAAAAGCAGAACACCATATACCTCGTTAGGTTATCCTTGACTTGGTGAAAGGCACCTTTTTGAGGCTTGTGCCAGTACTGAATTCCTTCATTGAGCAGCAGCTCTCACAGACCTTGTGTTTTACATTACGGCCAGTCTCGGGAGAAACTGCAAAAACATCATCCTGGTGGCCCGCTATTCCACGTAGCCCCTCAAGAATGCGGCGCATTTCTGTATGAAAATTCGTGTGCTATTGCGATGCCATAATATAATCGCAGGAATTGGAATCTCCCCAAACGGTCTGATGAACGTATTCAAGCCCCGGGAAACTGATGCAAAGAACGTCTGCCAGTACCCAGAATTTGCATCGAGCTTGCCTAAAACTTTTGCATTGTTTAGCTTTGCCAAGGTTTTTCTGTGCTTACAGGATACACAAAAATAAAACTACGAATATTTTTTTTTGCAAAGTTCCTTATTGATTTACTATGTACTTCCAGCGCTACCCACACGCCACTATTATTGCAATATATGGCTTTATTTCTTTTCTTTTTACCTTTGTATACTTATAAGTTGTGTCCTTCCCGCAATAATGCCTAATGGTCTTGGCAGTACGTACTAAACTAATAAAGTAAATTTGTAGACGTGATGTATGCTTCCAGCATGAGCTGCCGGTTAAGCTCAGTGTTTATGTAGATCCTGATCTCTCCACTGGTTCATACCATGGTGTATGGTAAACCTGGTGGATAGTGAAACGACACCTAGTCTTGCTATGTGGTGTCGTTCGTGTTCCTTTGTGCCTGTTTCCAGCGCTACAAGTTGACTGATGTGTCACTCCAGTATCCTTAATTTTTTGTATTTCTTGTTGAACTTTGGGCTAGAGTGGAACAGCTACTCGTCGAGGCGTTGACACTGCATAACGCGTATCATTTGCCTTCACTGTCACTTGTAGAGTTTGCATATCTTCCTGGACTTCGTTGACGTAAACTGCCTCCAAACGTGGGAGTATATCGAGAGCACGCATATCTCGTAATACCAATAGTGCTGTCTCCAAGCCTTTCATTGGAAAAACCTGCCGCTAAAATACTTGCCTTGTAAAGCAATTACATTCCATTCATTTCGAAGTGTGACCTGCCAGGTTCGAAGAGTCTTTTATCTGGAATTTCCGGAATCTCCATCTGGCCGCGATCATGTATTGTTAAGCAGGAATTGCACTCACTTTAGCTTCTGTGTTGGCTTTGAGGGAAGACGACTGTGCACCAGCGCAGTGGTGACCCAGGGTTTCTAGGCCACCGTTGCGCTGGCCTCTCCAAGAGTCGGTGCCCCTGAGTTCGCCCTGGGTTTTTCTCCTGGTGCTGGGTCCCGAAGGTTTACGCCCTGTACGAAGCTAGCGTTCCGACAAGCATACTGCTGCGGAGTAACCAGGCTTTCCACAGTCGCTGCGAGGTTTTCCGAGGGCTAGACACCGTTCTTTGAATACTGCACTGCGTGTTGCACCATATGCACAAATTTCATCCCGTGGAGTGCGCAGGCGAGGGCTTCCCTGGTTTACGCGTCCCCACGGTTCCGTCGCAGTTCTTCAGCCGCAGCACCGCGCTCTCATATTTCGCGCAGCTCGTTCTTATGCTCCGCGAGGGTTCGTGTTCTGTGCTGCCGAAGCATCGGCGTCTCCGTTTCCCGTGATATTACCATCATCGGCTATGGCGAAATGCAGTTTGGTAGTGACAAGATGCATTATACCGTCGCCCATAGCCTTGAACCTTCAGAAAAAAGCTCTAATCGGAATGGATGCCTTGAAAAGGACTGGTGCCGAAGACGAAACTGTTGGCAATACACGATAACCCTGAAGTCGTGTCTTCTATTTTCCTCTCTCACTCTTCCTCACTCTCTTTCGATCACTTTAATTTATTTCTACTTACTCGAAAATTATAATACCACGATCACGAGTTTGAATAACTTCCCCTATGCTTCGTTTGTTGGTTCATTAAGTTTCTAACAAATAAACAAACCCTTGACCCTTTCCCTTATTTCATAGCTTCGGCCTCGTTATGGCAGACTTGGTGCCTTCAGGTAGTATACGAGGGCTTATTAGGCAGCAGCCAACTCGCCATAATGATCGCGTTCTATGTGACGCCTCTGGGCAATAAGGTTGTCCCACATTCGCCGCCATGACTACGAGTGGCGTTGCCTAACTCTCCCAGGATTACACATACATAGAGTGGAAGGGGGGGGGGGGGCGGCCGCCTTCGTAGCTCAGCGGTAGAGCATCAAACGCGTTATCCAGAGGTCGTGGGCCCCGCCACGGTGGTCTAGTGGTTATGGCACTCGGCTGCAGATCCGAAGGTCGCGGGATCGAATCCCGGCCGCGGCGGCTGCATTTCGATGGAGGCGAAATGTTGAGGCCCGTGTGCTGTGCGATGTCAGTGCACGTTAAAGAACCCCAGGTGGTCGAAATTTCCGGAGACCTCCACTACGGCGTCTCTCATAATCATAACTGGTTTTGGGACGTTAAACCCCACAAATCAATCAAATCAGAGGTCGTGGGTCCGGTTCCCATCAAAAGGGGGGCTGTCATCTCGTCCACTTTAATTCCTTTTTACTAACTCCAAAATTACGATACATTTAGGAACTTGAGTAACTTATATGCATGCTACCACATAAATGTTGGGAAAGCCTCAGGTGTGCGCATAGAAAGCTGTGCCCCTATTCTGAGGCCATCCTGGTTGTGGAGTTCGGAAACCTCTCCATCCATGAAATGTGGATAACCACGACACAAATGAACGCCAAACGTCTCGGCGAGGGGCAGGCGACGATGGTCTACGCCCAATTAGTGCTGCAGGCATAGCAAAATAGTTGGCTTTGACAGCTTCACTGGTTGTAATTTCAGCGGATGCAGGGCTTCACGTGATTGCGAAGTCAGGGTGGATCCATGCTTGGAATCAGCCCCGTGCATGTGCTGAAGCGCACTTACAGTTTGCGGCAGCACGCGCATGAGAGGCGCAGGCTGCGCTTAGGCGTCGATCACTGCAGCAACACATCGTGGTCTAGGTCGCTCTCTCCAGATTACACTGCCTGGTCTTCCCCTTTGGCTGGAAGCAGTGCATACAAGGGTGGTAATTTCACGATAGGACCTCGTGCGGACACTACAGGGGAAAACATCGGTGATGAGGACGCGGAGACACTGTGTTACCGCAGCCTGTAAAATACTTGTTTATCTTAGCACCTAAGCGAAACGGTAAAAAAATGAAAGCTGTCACAGTTTTCTGCATGAGAGCAATTAACAAATAATGAAACACTAAATGGAAGCAACTACTGACGCACAAAGAAAATAAGCAAGGGATTTTTGTCCCATAATGTTCCTTTGTGAATTGCTGCTTAGCCGAGTAATTACGGTATAGTTCACACTAGAAATGTTTCATGCAATATCATGGCGCACAAGGAGGGCGCACAATCACACTGTTGCATCATGCCTACTGTTACATTACGATTATGGGATGCTGCAATGCTTGGAAGGTTTAGCTTCCGCAGTGTACATGGACACAATCGCACTGTATACAAACACTGAGTACTAAAGTGTCAGTAAAAATAGCCAACTAATGCCTCAATTAAATGCTGTGAAAGCACCCCCTGCTGGCAATTATGAGATCAACAGCCGTCATGCCTTCAATAGTACATGAACAAGTGTCTTAGGAAAAAAAAAGGTGCAGCGTCTTACAATTGCTTGCTTATGTTTCATATTAACATTATTTTTTGTTGCAGAGGGGAGCAAGTTACGGCATATAAAGACACAAAACAACGAAACGAGACATAGTCTATTACGGATGAAACAACACTAAAGGAAACGAAATGTGTGCACAACCAAACACAGCAAAAACTGAAACAAACACGATAAATGAACACACATGAACAGGTTTAAAAAATGCACCAAAAGCGGCAGAAATGAACAAAGGAAAAAAAACTGTCCCTCTACTGAGGTAATCCTTGTGCAGCAGCAGGCATAAGATGTTGCAGCAGACGCTCGACCACGTTCCGCATGAGGCGGTCCTCCTTATCGCGTTGTTGCTGCACCTGCCGCAGCTGCCGCAGTTCTTCCACAAGCTGCTGTTGGCTGGCTGCCTGGGCTACGTAATACTGGTTTGGAAAAATGTTGAAATCAGCTTATTGATGCCAGCGCAAACAAGACCTCATGCATTTATAGTATTGATATGAATTGCCACGATCGTGCATTCATGCAGAAATAGTAATGCAACTCAGAACGCACAAAAAAGTGGCATGCACAAAGAGACAGCAATCATCGATAACACTTACACTTGCATTTTCACATTGTTTAGACACAAGCCCGACTGATTGCTTGCACATAGAAAGGTCGAGTGAAAATCAGTAAGCAACTGTACTGGGCATTTTCACTTTTACACACTGGCCGCTATGAAGGAGAGCTTGTAATAAAGTGCTAGAGATATTAGGCTGTTCATATGCCCGACATGCTACTCCATCAATGCTCCAAGTGATGATTACAGTGATTGCACTGATACGTGCATGGTGTATTGCATCCCACAGAGCTGCATAAAACTGCGCAGATCACATCATTTTGCAAAGTATAGGTGGAGCGCGTGACCCACAAGAACATCAATAGCGCTTTTTTGACGCACATGCACAGGCTGTGCTCTGCCATCGGCTGACTATGTCGCAGTTCTATGCTAGCGTCCCGTTTAAGGAGTAATGCCGTCTTCAGAGACTGTCTCTTAGATGCTTAGTGCCTCCGCTTCCACAGAAAACATGTGTACACATCCAAAGTCAAAAATTCAAATGGAAGGTTGAGCTAGAGCACTGCACGGGCCAGATTTTTCGGCCCGAGCCCAGCCCGGGCCCGCTTTATGAAGCCCGAGCCCAGCCCGGACCCGTGGTTCTAAGCCCGGGCCCGGCCGTACATGACCGACCCCAGCCCGAGCCCGGCCCGGGCCCGAGGTTCTAAGCCCGGGCCCGGCCGTACATGACCGAGCCCGGCCCGGGCCCGAGGTTCCAAGCCCGGGCCCGGCCCAGGCTCGGGTGTTCATTGCTAAACTTGCTAAACTCATGATTAGGCCCGGCCCGGGCCCACTAGAGAATATTAGTTGTTGACTATGATTATTAATGATGCTTTGCAGCGGGGAATCAGAGGGAAAATTCAGTGTGCACATGCGTTGAAATGTTGCTTTGCCCGCGGTGATAACTCAGTGGTTAAGCTGTCTTGCTGTTAGTAGTAGGACGTGGGTGCGATTACCGCGGCCACGGCGGACATCCCTCATCGTCTCCCGTCAATCGTCATTAAAAGCCCAGCTGGGTTTCTGTGCTCGTTGAGCCCTTGGGAGGCCAATTCGGTACCGTTTGCCCAACCATTTACTTTACAAATCGGCTTTGTTAACGAAATTTAGCGCTTTGGGTATTACTTAAAAACCCCTTTTCATTTAGTTTTGATTGGCTTTAAACCTGGTATGCTTCGGCAGGGACAGGTTTTCCCACGCATTTATTTTTGGAGTTAATTTCAAGGAAGTGGGAATGAAGTTTGGATTGGGGCGAAAGGCAAGAACACCCGTGTACTTATCCTTAGGTGCACGTTAAAGAACTCCAGGTGGTCGGAATTAATCCGGTCTCCACTACAGCGTGCCTCGTAATCATATCGTGGTTTGGGAGCAAGGAATATAGATGAAATGTTGCCTATATGTCACATGGCAAGTCATTAAAATAGCAGTATAGAGAAAATAAAACATAGCAACAAAATTTATTGAAAAGTGTACAACTAACATGAAAAAGCGGATAGAATCAAACCCGGGACATTTTCGTTGATTCTCTTTTCTACACTCGCGTTAGAAACATTATTTACACAATTTTTAAGAGGATCCTGATTAATAATTTCTTGCAGCAAGATAAAAAAACTTTAACGTTATATATTGTGAACAGCCACCAAAAGCAGATGAAATATATATTTCTCGTATTCTAACGCCGTCAGGGAAACGTAATCGCCATTTACAATATAATTATATAATCAAGCTGCTACACACCATGCTTGATGCTATTTCAGATAAAAGGTTTCACCCTTCTTTGTGAAATAAAGATAGAAAATACGCTTAAAATAACACTCAATGACACAAAAAGACCGCACTTGAAAACGATGCCACAGGAATACGAGTGCGAAAAGGCCAGAAAAAGGCCAAAATCTACATGTTCTTGTGCAAAAACAGCAAGTTGTCCAGGCTCTCCGGCCTTCAAGCAGGTCCTCCTGTCTTGGAGTACGTACCCAGCTGCACTAAAATTGCGTTCGCTGCTGGCGCTCGTGGATGGGATGCAAAGTACTTTTTTTGCAAGAAATGAAAGCCCACGGTATTTCCTACGATGGGCTTCCCACCATTCAAGCAGTTTTTCAATGTCCTCACACGAGTCACTGTCCCGAAGGTAACTGTCAAGCTCACTGTCGGCTGGTTGAGTTTCCGCAGCATCGCGCCACTCCTTAAATTCGTCAAGGGACGTACGCTTCGCTGGGGGTTCATAATCAGGATGATCTGTGCTCGTTTCTCCTTGTGGCAAACGCAGATGTACATCGATTAACAATTCGCGTACTCTGTCATGAACACTTTTCCTCTCCTGCTCATCAAGAACGCGGAGATGGCGGAAAGGCGGCCACAAGAACGTTGCCACTTTGTGAAGCTCTTCTATGGGCAGTTTTATTTGAAGGAATTCTAGTGTCCTCGACTTGAGCTGGCACACTTCTGGTGAGTCTGTCGAATCAGCAGTAAGGTGCTTCTTCAGTTTTGTGTAGTACATCAGTACAAGAGGCAGCGTTACCACTTTATCCTGCTCAAGCTTTTCGCTGGCCTCTTTGAAGGGCTCCAAGAATTCGGCGACCTCCGTCAACAAAGTCTTATTGACGTCTTCCAAGAGCAGATTTCCCCTTGAATCTAGGAGGTTCTCTATCGCATCGTACTGACTTAGCACGGACTTGATCATGGCGAGCTTTGAATTCCACCGCGTGCATATCTCCTGGCACACACCGTGTGGTAGCTGGCTCGTCAGTCCGCTCTGTTTTAAAAAAGTCACGACAGCTTTCACTTTTTGCAGTTGTTCCAAAAGGTCGGGAAGTTCCTGAGCGAGGTACCTGTCATCAAACGCGTTCCGAAGAACGGTGTTCAGGACGTGCGCACAGCAGTTCATCCTCGCATACGGACGCAGCGCGCTAATTATGTTGGCACCCTGGTCTGTCACGAACACCACATTGCTCAACATGCCTTCATCAATCCCCAACTTAGCGCTCCTTCGTACAATCTCCTTACGGATGTTCTCTCCCGTTTTTCTCTGGGGGGAAAGTCACTAGTGAACAGAACAAGGCTCCTCAGTTCCCATTTCACACTTACGTAATGCGCCGTTGCAGTGATATAGGCAATTTTCTTGTGGTCGTCGGTCCACATGTCAAGTGTCATCGAGCAGCGACCTTCCTTCATCGCTGACTGAATCTCAGGCATCACCACTTCTCGGAGTTCGTTTGCAACTTCGGACACCCTGCGAGACACCGTCGTAGGATGCGGAATCACGGTCCTCGCGGATATGCTCCCGTACTTGGCACCGATAGCAATCAGTTCGTCGGCAACATTTAGGAATCCATCATCGCAAACAACGTCAAATGGCCGCATATCTTTAGCGCACCACTTCACGCAAGCAGTCGTCAGATTCCCCTTAACGGTAGATGAAACCTGGGGTTTCTTCTCAGTGAAGAACGAAGAAATGGCAGTGGTGTCACCAGCAGCCTTGCACTTGTGGCGGTTCAGATGCGACGTTCCTGTCTTCCCACCATCATATGCGAAGAAATCTTTGCAGCTTTCGCACTGCACATGTCCTACTGGTGATAAGGTGTGCACGTCGACAACTTGCAGGAATTGTTTCCAAACCTGGCTTTTCTTAGCTTGCTTGGAGACGAGCTTAAGCTCGCCGGCAGCGAGCTTGTCTCGCAATACAGCTGCATTCATAGCGCCACGTGTAGAGGAGACAAATTACGAACTATAGAACGCCAGTAACCAACACAATAAAAGCATCAGCGCGCTCTGCCGAGCTACGACACAACATCCAAAGCTTTCTCTTTTTTTTCTCTCTTTTTCAGTAGATGGCGACATGGGTCCCACGCTACACACGCAGCAGTTCCTTGCATGAGGTTCCTGATGGGTGGGCTGCGGTCTGCGCATGCTCCGCCTAGCCGGGTGTCGCCTAGCAACGGAGGCCGTCTTTACTCTCTTATTGTTACGCGCTTCTTTCCACGCGTGCCTCTTATTTCTGCTCACGCATGAGGAGTTATCAAATCTCGCAGTGGTCGCTGCAAGGCGGTAGGGCCTTCATTTCCGGATGGCGCGAATTACACGCGCCTGCACCTTAAGATGCTTCAGGTGTGCGCCTCGTCAAGACAGTTACGAGCTTGCGATGTCTGCGACAAGTTATATCCCCTTAATTCCCTCACTGCCCAAGCGAAAATTAATATGACGCTTTGAAGGTGATTTACGGCTTACAATTTGACCAGAAGGATAGCCACATACAATTCGGCCTACACCTTTATAGGCGCAACCAAGGACGCGAGCAACAAGTATCTTTGTTTACTTACAGATTGTACCGTATGTGTCAACCACAAATAAAAAAACCGAAATCTTTATTGCTCCCGCAGCCTGAAGCCCAGGCCCATCCCCGGCCCGTAGCTTCAAGCCCGGGCCCGGCCCAGGCCCGCACTTTCGAGCCCGGGCCCGGCCGAAAACGCTTCAGACGGCCCGCGGGCCGGGCCGGGCCCGGGCTTTCGGGCCGGCCCGGGCCCGTGCAGTGCTCTAGGTTGAGCATCAGTGTCCTTGTTCATCCATTTCTTCAAGTGCATGGCCCCTAAATAAATGAAGATTTGTGGCTTGACTAGTATGTCATAGGGGTGAAACAATAAGCCGCCGTACAACAGTGCAAAAAAAACAAGCAGCATTAGTGAGCACTACTTCATAGCCTGTACCATATAGGCATAGAAGGCTCTATTGACATCCGTTACTTGTTCAATAAAGTGGAAAACTAGACACATTTTATATTTTTACATGTACACCAAGGGTTTGCGAAGGCTATCAACAATAAAAAAAAGTGCACCATTCCGGCATCTGAGTTCTGCGTAATTGGAATGCAGTGAAGCTCTCTAGTATCGAACTGTTGAAACGAGCTTTCCTTGAAATGCACAAGCATGTTGGTACTGCTTACTAGAGAGACCATTATGTCAGCACAATCTACACCGCTACGTTTTAAGCTTGTTTGCCAATACCCCATTCATTTGGAAGGGCACACCGTTTCCATAAACAGAGAGACACATCTGCGAAGCTACACACAGCTGCCGGTGCAGCTCAACCAACTGCTGGTGGAAGCGGGCCTCCTCCTGAGCCCTGGCGCTCGTGGCCTCCCCTTGTCGCACATAGTCCTCTGTCGTTCTTTGTACCACCTCCTCGAGCTCCCTCAGTTACCGACGGGGGTGGTGGTGGTAAAAACGTTTATTGAATAAAGGATTAGACAGGAGGTATGCTGGGACCAGGCCGTAAAAGGCTGGTCCTCACAAACACTAGGTGGAATTCCCTAGTTCGGGACTACAGTGGCGGTAGCCGCCGCCCGTGCGCGCCTGACTAAGGCTTGTTGCGCCTGTAAGTCGTGGCAGTCGAGCAGGGTCGCCTACCAGTCCTCCCGTGTTGGGTTGGGGTTGGGGGGGATGGCCGGATTGGAAGGGCAAGCCCACCCATGTGGTAGGTGTCTGAAGACACTGCACTACAGTGCGGGCAGCTGCCGCTAATCGAGGGGTCAAAATGTTTTAGGGCTGCCGGGCACAGCAATGTATTGGTGAGAAGGCGGAGTAAGAGCCGCTCATCCGCCTTCTTAAGGCCTTTACATGCGCGGGGGTAAAGGCGATGGCAATCTTGGTAGAATTTTGTAATATCTTTGAAGGTATAGGCCGGATTAAAATGGGTTTCCTGATCGGTTGGGGAGGAGAAAACAGCCCGTAAAGAGAGCGCGCGGGCGGCTGTGTCTGCTGCCTCGTTTCCTACCAACCCCTGATGAGCAGGGGCCCATATAAGGTAACGGTGTGCGGGGTCCGTATCCCGTATGCAATTTTGGTAGATTTTATAAGCTAGAAAGGGGGTCCAGCCTTCTACGACGTTCCGACAGGCCCCTCGCGAGTCGGTAATTATGTATTTGAGCCGGAATGTGAGGCCGCCAGAGCAATTGCGACTTCTTCCGCGTGTGTTGCATTGGGAGCTCTAAAGGTGTGGCCGTTAACAGTGATGTTGTTGTGGGCTACTGCGGCCGTGTACCATTCCCCGTGGTGAGGGCCGGAGGCGTCCACGTAGTATACGCCTGTTTAGTTGCCATAATGTCGGGCCAGAGCTTCCGCCCGTGCCAGGCGCCGGCCATTATGGTCTTCGTGTGACATGTTGGCTGGAAGAGGTCGCACGTGGAGGGCGCGTCTCCACAGTTCTGGGATACGAAGCCTGTCTTCCATGGGAATGGTGTGTTGGATATGGAGTCGAGCAAGAAGACGGCGACCCGACTCCGTTTGCGACACGCGCGTGTACTGGTTTGTAAGGTGCGCTTCCCGAAGCTCCCGGAAAGTGTTCACCACCCCAAGGGCCATAAGACGGCCGTTGGAAGTGGTGACGGGGAGGTCCAGGGCACGCTTAATAATTTTGCGAAGGATCACCTCTACGGCTTCCTCCTCTAGTTTCCGTAGGTGAAGGTAAGGAGTCGAATGGAGAATTCGACTGGTCACGAAAGCGTTTGCCAGCCGCAAGGCATCAGCACTTCGTAACCCCCCGCGTTTGTTGGAAATCCGGCGGGCCATGCGGCCCACCTGGTCCCCCACCTTACGGAGTTGGGGCAGCTGCGGAGCTCGAGGCTGTGGTGTTTGACGCGGCTGAGGCTGTGACGACGGCTGGGGCTGTGATGGTGGGTGGGGCTCTGGTAGAGGCTGGAGCTGCGGCTGCGCTGGTGGCTGTGGTGGTGGCTGGGCCTGTAGTGGCGGCTGGTGGCTGCAGCAGGAGCGGCACATGCGGCAGCAGGACCAGATGGGGCTGCGGTGGCGGTGTGTGTGCTGCCAGGCATTCATGTGATACAAAAACACATGTCATGCATTTCCTGTCACAGCAAACTCAATTCAAATCACTTCGAAACCTAAGCTGCCAACCTCGCAGCCCAATTCCAGCTATGCACAATACTATGCAGAACAGCATTATCAGAATGACATCCTTCCATGGTTGGAAAGTAGCGAAGTCTACAAAGTATCATGCGAGAAACACCTTAGTTTACTTACATGGAAGTACACTTGCCCCTGCTAGAGCAGCGGCTGGTGCTGCTACACTCGCACATGCGGCCTCTTGCCGAAGTATGCCGCCAGCACCTGTGTCCTGCAATTAGTCGAGTCATTTGTACATCACGAATAGTGTGTGTTACGTATGTCATCCACACAAGCCATCATTTTTAGCTCCTAAGCTACTGTCGCACAACTGTGAGGAGCGTAAAACACTCAATTTAAGGTCTTCACAAGTTACATAAGCAATGCCCAAACAGTTGCACAGGAAATACCGTGGAAATCTGCCACGTTGTAGTCGCCACATTATGCCTCAAGAACAGACAATACTTTCAACATTCTCAAACTTGGACTGTGTGAAGAGATGTAATATTGTTACCTAAACATTGAGGGTGCCTTTTTCTAGGCTTAGCTGGCCAGCTGGGTGACAAAAGAAAACGCCAAATATACGTACCTCGTTGGAATCCTCAAAAAATTCGGGGGCGTCGGTGACCATGGCGCCCGTCCTCCACAGAACATCAAGGACGCGGCCATCGACACCTCCCACCTTGCCGTCACCTGTAGAACTGCGAAAAGAATACCAGGCATAACGTGAGTTAGACTTCGAGGCGAACGTTATTAGAAAACTCAAGTTCTGTCGGCACCCGAGCGGCCCGCCTCCCGGTGCCTTGCATGAACCAACTTTGACCAGTGGTTTCGCCAGCGCTCAGACGTTTTCACCGCTGGTCCTCGCTGGTTCAATACAGCGGCCACCTCGTCCCATAGCTCTTTTTCGAGCAGCACTCAAACGCCGCGAGAGCGACGTCGTCGCTCCCGCTAGTTAAGGGTATGCTGCTCGACAAATTGGATAAGAATGTCGCGCTGGGCCACGGACACACGCGGCCCTTTAGTCGCCATTGTACAAGTGATACTATGCGGAACGGCCGTGACAGCCGGCCCGTAGAAGAATACGCACAGGCGCATTTTTCTTCTCTGGGCTGACTGTATGTATTCTTGCAAAAGTACGCTTTAGTTTCCTGCTCTCCTTTCTACATTTGTAATATTTAATGTAAAGACATTAAGGGGCTTGTGCTTACTTTTGGGAATGCAGCAGCAGCTTTATCAGATCAACGACGTTGGAGGCTGGTAGCTTGAGCAACCGAGGACAGCAGCTGATCGCAGATTTCATGAAATTAGGCTGTGCCGCGGGGGTGCCCCCCCGTCAAACTGAGCTCGCTACCTTGCGAGTTCTCGATCGCAGCCAGTTCACAATGTTCGACTTTACTGTCCGATAATATGACGAGTTCTCCTCCGAACAGCTTCTGTTGCAGAAAAACAGAGCGCGCACATCAAACAATGTACGTACCGGCAACACACCACGGCGGTAACAGTTTGTACTCACCTAAATTCAGTGTTTCGTAGCTCTCAGAAAAAATGCCGAGTGTAGAACTTTTCTTCTCAGGCGAAAGTAATACGCTTCTGCGCCAATGTTGCAGCTCATCGGGAAGAATAACCGAAGAAAACACAGTGCGCTTTGTCCCACAACAGTTGCGCTTTTGTTCGCGCTCAGCGATTTGACTTGCATTCCAGTACGGCTCAAATGTGGCTACGACTACGATTACACGTGCGTTTAAGTTTGGTTTGCCTCATATTTCCTTGGCTTTTGCGTTTTAATGCTACTGAACCATTTTCATCTAAGACGCGCGCAACCACAATTTCATTAACTACTTTCTTACCAAACATAATTACTATGCAAGCCCGCGAACGGCGGAGAAAGAGGAGGAGAAGCGGCCGCTTACGATTGGGCTATTTGAAATACGTCGAGCGTCGCCGCCCACCGATATCGACAGTGACGCAACGCCGAAAGGCATTGGAATAGAAAAAGGAATCGCTACGCGGTAGCACCCCTAGATAGAAATTTGAGCTCATTTGTGATCTCCTTTTGATTATAATGTCAGGTTCACGAGACGGTATTTCTTGAACACACAGATCAAGGGACTATCAAAAAAGTCAAATTTTATTCGGGGGAACCTGTGCCCAAACGCAAGCTCTGGCTAGACTACGGCGGTGGCGAAAACAGCATGCGCAGTCGAGCGTCGGTGGTAAGAATGGCCGCGCTCTCATCAGTCCGGCACTTATACCCGCGACAACGGCACCTTTCGAGCGCGAGCGTCTCGTGACATGATGAAACAGAACATCAGCCACAGTTTTAACAAACGCGCCTCCAACGCTATAGCGACGCGTCGGTGCAAACCATGCAACCGAAACCAACGCCTCCTCTAAAAAAAAGAGGAGGCGTTGCCAAAACCAGAGGAGGCGTTGCCGAAACAAACTGTCACTGGAACACCAACGCTAGCACAGATAAATGCACGTGGCAATATAGAATAGCTGCCTTTTGATGAGAAACTGTAGGGCCGGGGTTCATTTTGATTTTCCCACATAACAAAAGGACTATAGGGAACAATGAGTCAAAACCAGCGACACGTTCAAATAACACCCTTGGGCAGGGGACCACAGCCAGACAGGGAATCGCTCTTCAGGTCACGACTAGTAGTTTTCCTACTAACCTGCGCATGAAAGACTAGCCATGTTAGCTGCGTCTCAATCCGTGGGTTGATCCCCTGCACACTGACGAAAAAAATTCACAGCACATCCAAGGAGTGAATGATGATGCGTGGGCGAATCATTGCAAGTCAAGATCCAGAGCGTTTATATATATATATACATATATATATAGGTAGCCGGTGAACGGTTCTTCAGCGCGCGCAGTCGGTATTTTTCAATAAAAATCACAGCATATCCACGAGGTGAATGATGATAGGTGGGCGAAGCTCCGGAAGTTATGGATGTCGGATCGTCGGTGGGGCATGGACGAAGTGGAGCGGCGGGCGTGGAGGGCCGCGGCGGCTCGTGCTCGTCCCCAGGATCCCGCGGTGCGAGCCCGAGAAGCAGCAGCGACGCGAGCGCGGCGCCTGGCGGATCCCGAGAAGGTGCGCGCCAATGACGCCGCGGCGCAACGTGCACTCCGAGCAGCGGACCCCGAAAGGCGAGCCCGAGAAGCGGCGGCGAATCGAGCGCGGCGCCTGGCGGATCCCGAGACGGTACGGGGTAGCTACGATGCCGCTGCAGCTGTAGCGCCAAATCGGTCTCCGTCGGTGGGCCGGGCGGGCGTAGTCTTGGAACGGCGACGATCCAGGAGACAGAGAGGTACTCGTTTCCCGCGCACCCAGGCACAGCCCGCGCAGCAGCCAATCGGAGAGTAGCGGCACTTCCACAGCGATCTAGTGGCGATTCACACAAGCGCACTATTGCACACACTTCTATTGGACCAACGCTATCTAGGAAATGAGACGAGAAATGGTGATGACACAGATTGTGTACAACGCCATCTAGAATATCATCACTCAACTGCAGTTTCTATGTACTTCTATGAGACAGCGCCATCTATTATACTGTTCGGGAGATACTGCCGGTTACGCGTGACGCGTGACAAGGTTAGACTAAGAGGAGCTTCGCCCCCAAAAACTCGCCAGAAGACGCTGCCTGCGCCACCGTTGTCTCTTGCGGGTGGGTCCGCCGCGGTGGTGTAGTGGTTACGGTACTCGGCTGCCACCCAAAAAACGCGGGTTCGATCCCGGCCGCGGCGGTCGCATTTTCGATAGAGGCGAAAATGCCAGAGGCCCGTGTACTGTGCGTTGTCAGTGCACGTTAAAGAACCCCAGGTGGTCTAAATTTCCGGAGCCCTCCACGACGGCCTTTCTCTCCTCTCTATCTCTTTCACTCCCCTTCCCCCACCCCCACGGACGCTTAGCCGTGCTCCCTTCATGGGCTGCAGAAATTAGCGTCCTTTCCTAACAACCACAATCATCTCTTGCGGGTGAGGGCGCGTTCTCCTTCTTTGCGCGCTGGTGGAGCGTTCATCGAAGAAAGAGCGTTTCTATAGTCAACGGGCGCCTTTCGCTTTCTCTCTCACAAGACAGCAGATGGAAGAGTGAGAGAGGTCGCGCGCCGGGAGGCACGCGCCGAGCGCGAGCTCTCGAGCGCCAGCCTCCCGGCTGCGCGAGGTGGCTACATACATACATACATACATACATACATACATACATACTACTACTACTACAACTATACTACAGAGGGAACGACCCACACCCTAAGGAGCTTCGCCCCTAAAACGCTTGGGGGGCGTTGCCGGGTGGCTGATACATACTACTACTACTACAGAGGGAACGACCCACACCCTAAGGAGCTTCGCCCCTAAAACGCTTGGGGGGGCTGTGCCGGGCGGCTGAGGTGATGACGATGTTGTTCCGGGGTTCCGTTGCAACACAGGCAATTGTCCGAAATTTACGGCATCACTTCGCTAAATGTCGATGTCATCAGGCGTAAGGTTCCTTGGGAGTGAAGCTTGTAGGAGGACGCTGTGGTATCGGCTATGGTTTCTTGGTAGCGCACTGGTTGACTGCATGCAGCGAAATCCTGCGCAAGAAAGACTAGCCATCTTAGCCGCGTCTGCATCCTTGGGTTGATCCCCTGCCCACCTACAGTTGTAGTCTAAGCGTGTGCGTACGAGACTTGCATAGAGATTTAGGAGACATTTTCTGTCACTGCCCCATGTACGTGACAGGACGTTTCACTCTTGTTACTTTGATACAGTTGTTTCTAAGATACTGATGTATGATACAAAGGTTAGCTTGTGCCTTGCGTTAGACCCCAAAAATGGTGCTCCGTTTTTACAGGTAAGCATTGACCCAGTAGGTCTGTCGGGATCGTGGTGCAAGCATGTCTTTCTGGAGAAAATGACGCGTGCTTTTTTGATGAATAATGCTGAAGCCATTGTCGCGAGCCCATTTGACCACTTGTTTTACACCAACTGCATCTGTCGCCTCTAACTTGCCAGGTTGCATGATTTAAACCATATTTGTACATGATCGACATACGTGCAATAACACATTCCTTGGGATGCACAGGCGCAGCGAATTCATTTTAACAATACAAAGCGTACAGCTGAGGACACCGCCTTGTGATACCCCCGCTTCTTGAACAAACATCCGTGATAGCACGTTGGCCTCTCTTGACACGGAATGTGCGGTGGACAAGTAAATCTATTTATTCGACATTCTCCCTCGTGCACTTAAACGGGACAGGCCTCTCAATATACCAAACCGCCAAGTTGTGCCATACGATTTTCATCGAATTCGATGACCACAGACAGAAAGTATTGCTCGCGTACGAAAGCCTCACGGATTTGTGCCTCAATGCGTACGAGATGGTCAGTGGTGGATCGACCCCTCGAAATCCACCCTGATGTGGGTCAGGCAAGTTGTTTGGCTCAAGGACATCCATTTAGCCATCGGTTTATTTTTTCGAAGAGTTTGCACAAGCTACTTGTTAGCGCGACAGGCCTGTAACTTGTGACCGAGGACGGGTCCTAGCCTCTTTCCAGGAAGTAAGGATCTCACCAGAAAAACATGGTGCTGTACAGGGGCAGCAGTGTTTTTTTGTGTTTCCTCGGATAAGTGTTTGAACATATTGAATCCCATACGGTCGGAACCAGGGGCAGATTTGTTGGAGCAGTTCAGTGCAGCCTGTAGTTCTGCTAAATTAAATGGTCCATTGTATGAACCAATCTTTTTAGATCGTCTTTCCAACCTTTGTCGTTTCAGTCTGGTTTTGTACTTTTGGAAGGTTTCTGAATAGTGTGACGAATTCACAATGTGCTCCCAGAGTCAGCTTGGTCTTTCAGGTTTTTACCCCTGGGCGTCTACTAAGGGCAATGAGTACGTTGACTGACATCTTATTTATTCACTCTTCCATACCTTACCCTCATTTCTATAGGATGTCAGAACTGATACGAGCCTCTGCGCCCTGTCCCTTTCAGCCTGCCGGCGCGTCCTTCGCACTTGCGGTTTGACCTGTTTAATGTTGGCCAAATGTTTTGCAGTGGGGAATTGCGCAGAAACCGCCAAGCTTTGTTCTGTTTCTTTGGAGCTTCGCGGCACTCGTCGTTCCACCAAGGAACACAACGTTTGCTTGTCCCCCTGGTTATTTTTGGCGTACAGCTAGAAGCAGCATCAATTATAGAACCATAAAATACTCGACAGCACCGTCAATGCTAAAAGAAGACAAGTCCGCCCACAATATGTTAGTGAGGTTGTAGAACTCCTCCTAATTGGCTCTGTGAAGGTTCCACGGAGGAGGCTGACGTCGAGATTCATTTTGTTTTTGTTTCGAGGAATATTGGCAAGTGATTGCTCCCATAGGAGTTTTCGAGTACTTCCCAGCTAAAATCAAGTAAAATAGATGGTGAGACGATGCTAAGATCAACGGAGGAATATGTGTTGTTTGTGAAGCTAAAAAAACCTGGGTTCTTTGTTTAGCAGGCACGCGCCTGTGGAAAAGATATTCTAAATGAGCTGGCCTCGTGTGTCTGTGAAGCATTGAAGTCGCCGAGGGCAATGTAGGGCTCAGGGAACTTATCTATAGATGATTGGAATTCTTGTTTGGTGTAGCTGGCAATGTGGGAGTATGTATATTGAGCATATAGTAATGGCTTTGTTTGTAATTATAGCTCGCACGGCTACAGCCTCTGTTGACGTTCGGAGTTCAAAGTGCTGGCATGCTATGTTTCTGTCGAGTATATTCGCAACACCGCCAGATAATGCGAGAGCATCTGGGCGGTTTTTCCGAAAAATAACGCACCGGACGCAGCAAACTCTTGTGTCGTGCAAATTAGTTAAGAGACGTCATCATCTTTCTTGGGGCGGCCGCAGAGCATGTGCCCCCTCATGGCGCCGTAGCCGGCAGTGACGCCTTATATCACATATCCTCTGTTGCGAAAAAGAAATACACATACAGTCACTGCCTAATGTAGTCCAACTTCTATGGTGTCTTCCTCTTACGTCTGCCTCTTCTTATGACCGTTGGACACCCCGATATATTGGGTGAAACGTGCCCACTGGCAGCTGTGGGGGTTTCAGGAAAGTGGGCATCTTCATGACTATCCACTCCTGGTGTGCCAGGACGCGATAGGTTACTCTTCGCTGTACTAGAAGACAGAGTAGATGCCGGTGACCAGTTTGTGACAGCAGCGGTGCCGGATCTCATTTTGCTGACAGCTGCTGGATGAACAGCGGGAAACTTGGACGCGTTGCCGACTCGCCCATCTCCCAACGGGTACGAAGCCGGTACACGCTTTGCGACGATCTTCTTGGGCGCTGAGATCTGGGAAGACAGCTTCCCAGGAATGGTAGATAATTTAAACCGCATGTAGTCACCAACGACGAAGTTCGGTTTCTTGGCTCCACGTTTTTCATCGGTATGACCCTTCGACATTGCTTGCTTGATTTTCACGCGCTCTCGCAACTGCTCAAGTGCCACTGACGGCCCTTCCTAAAGCATTTTTGTCAGGGTGCCCACGATGTCGAGTCTTGTGCGAGGTTGGCGCCCATGAAGAACAGCGGGTGCAGCACCAGTAGTCGCGTGAGGCGTGCAACGGTATACTTTCAAGTAATCAAGCATGGCTATTTTTATATCACGGCGTTTAAACTGAGCCAGTTGTATATATGAGTTCAATACCCTGTTAAATCTTTACTCCAAGGCATCGGCCTGCGGGTAATACACAGAAAAGTTGTAATGTGTGATTCCGCATTCTGTGAGAAATTCTTCAAAATTTTCTGATGAGAACTGTGGCCAATGATCGGATACGCGACCACGTGGGTATCCTTCTCGCGTAATAACTGTAATGGCAAAACGGGAGTCAGCTGAAGCTTGCGAGAAAGGTCCCACGTTGTCGATAGCAACTTTTTCCCAGGCTTTCTCACGAAGAGAAACGGGTTGCATTGGCGCTGCAGAGGTGCGTGCAGCGGTCACAGGACCCAGGTCACACATTTGCGCACAAGTTCTTCAGTATGACTATTCATACACGGCCACCAATCTCTCAAGCGAGCTTTGGTGGGGCTAATGTCTGGGCGTGAGTCATGAGTTAGATCCATTAAACGACGTGTCATAGTCGCTGGCACGGCAACCCTTTCACCTCGACAAGAGAATATCATTTACAACTGAGAGTTCAGCTCGCACATGAAAGCCAGCAGCTCTTTGGACAGAGACTTTTTGTTAGGCCAAGAAGCAGTCGTGAAGTAGTTCACGTGAGAGAGAACGTGGTCGTTGGCACTGGCTTGTTGAAGTTCTTGCATGGTTCTTGCAGAAGCATATGAAATCTTTAGGCGCATCGCTGAGTAGCCTCTGTGCGGGCAGCCGGGAGAGAGCGTCAGCCACGACGTTTTCGCTACCCTTCCTGTATTCCGCGGTGTAGTTGTAGCAGAGAAACCGTGAGGTCCTGCGCGCAATCGTTAATGGACGGTGACCTGTACCTTTCGTTGAAAGGAGCGTGACCAACGCCGCATGATCAGTCCGTATGATGAAAGGTGTCCCTCACAGACAAACATGCCAATATTCGCAAGCCCAGACGCAGGCAAGAGCCTCACGATCGTCAGCTGAGTACTGCCGTTCATGCGGTTACAGGGTGCGAGAGGCAAACACAACGGCTTGCAGTGAGGTTTCGTTATCCTGCTTATGTACCGCACCTAGTCAATACATATCCTGAAGCATCAGTGGTGACTTACGCAGGCAACTGAGGGTCCAAAAGATGAAGAACTTCGCAAGATTTCAGCAGAGCCTTCAGCCTCTGCAAACTGCTTTGTGCGTCAGGAGTCCAAACAAAAGACGCAATTTCTCGAAGCAAGCCACGCATTGGCTCCACAACGTCAGAAAAATGGGGAATGAACATGGAGTAAAAATCTGCAAGTCCTAGCACGGAACGCAGTTCGTTGATGTATTGTGGCGATGGCGCCTTGGTTATCACCTCAGTGGATGACATAAGTGGGAATGACCCTCTAGCGCTAACAATATGACGAAGGAAGGTCAGCTCTGGGACGTCAAAAACACACTTGTGGTAGAGCCTGAGTCCTGCATCACAGAGCCGTTGCGAAACAGCACACTCCAAATGATCGTCTCGGGAGCGTCCGTACACGATTATATTGTCAATATAAAAGAAGACTCATCTGCACCATTTGAGATGAGGTGCTCTTTTGCTAGTCCGAAGGAAACCCTCTTGAAATGAAATAGTCCGTCATGAGTTATGAAGGTAGTGAGGTCACGGCTCTCGGGACTGAGCGGAAACTGCTGGTACTTAGAAGCTAAGTCGAGCCTCGAGAATCGCTGCGCCCCAGACAAGCTGTGCAGCAGTTCTTCAGTTTCTGGCAGAACAAAACTGCAATACCAGAGCCCGTAGGTCAGCAAACATCCTAATGGAGCCATCTTTCTTTTGTCTACCACAATAGGTGACACCCACTCTGACAAGTCGACCCGCTTAGTGATGCCCTGGGCCTATAATTTTTGTACTTTGGCCGAGACTTCCTCTCGAATAACAAATGGTAATCGTCTCGGCTTGCTGGCCACTGGCTGAACAGACGCGCGAACTCTGACCTTGTGGCACATATCCCTTAACAGTGGCGAGCTGTTTTTAAAATAAGTGTTTGAATTGGAAGCGTAAACCTGGTGCTAGCACAGGAGTTTCCTGGGTAATGAGAAGACAAGCGGCGACCCTTGAATTTTTATGTCCAGAGCCGCGATACCACCCAAGTCTAAGAATGGTTCTTGCACCAGGCACAACGTACAATAAGATAGGAGTGCATCGACCATAGAATGAGGCCGAAGCAATGGAACATCCTTAAATAGGAATTGCTAACTTTTAGTAATCGAAGAGCTGAATGGAAGTAGACTTTAGAGGATACACCTCAGCAGAGTGACGTTGGCAAAGGTTTTCGCAAAAATTGAAGCCGATGACCCAGTGTTCGATCAAGAATGACACAGAAACTTCCTCGATTTCTATTGGGCTCCATACAGTCGACAGGTGGCGCTGCTGAAACAGCATTGGCGCCGCGGTGTTCAGCGCCGCCTGTGGTGAGCGGGGCGTCACTGAGAAGGTGCGAAACGCGGGGGAGATGGCGAAACCGTTCGAAACTACGCGCGAAGCTCCGCACGCATGCCCAGATATTTTACCGTGGATTAGGCCGATTAAAGGAGTCAGCGCGCACTTTCATGCTGCCGCGCGTTAAGCAGCGGAGAATAGCAGTGTGACGTATCACCCGCGCTCGAAGGTGAGGGAAGTGGACGACCCGAACGTTCACGCCAAGTGCCGTTTGCAACAAGGGAAGCAATTGAATGAAGTCACCCTACACGTGGATGAAACCCACTGTGAAATCAAATCAAAGTGCCTAAACTTTCACCTTGAAGACGTCTTGAATATAGGTTGACCATGATTTAATGGATGCCTATCTGTTGGCGATGGATGCCTCATTTCCCTTTGGTGCGTTGTACGCGCGGCCTACCATTTCATTCTCCCTGTAACATTGACGCTTTATATATACCCTTCCATCTGAATCACAGCTATACGGGTACTTTGGATCGCGATTTTGGTCGATATGTTTTGAATCATTTGCGATCCCCACATCGAGGTGGAGGTTCGCGGTCGTAGGCTGTTGTCAGCACCATCATGACGAGTGGAGTAAGATCACTCGAATTCGGCTTATTGGCCCGTGTAGCAGCGTCCACGCGTGATGGAAATTGAGAACTACCTTGATTAAGAGTGCTTGTGCGACACCTCACGGTGCTCCAAGTCGTCGTAGTCTGGCACGCCGCCAAACAAAAGCTTTTAAGTGCGAATGCACTTTATAAGCGACCCTGAATCCGCCGTCCCATAGCAACGGCGCGAGGAGCGGAGAGGAGCGTCTGTAGCAACGGCGCAGCGACGTCACACCCCACGTGACTGCGCGCGCTCCGCCTCCTCACCGCGGTTTCCGCGGGCGCACCGCTCTCCGCGGCGTGACGTCACGGCGCGCTGTGCAGCTGGCGTCGCTGTGCAGCTGTGTGTGTGGCGCCGGCGCGTCAGTCCGTATATAAACGTCCGCCGGCTGCCGCTCGCTCTCTTCTCGCTCGGCTCCGCGGTCGGTGAAGTCTTTCGCAGTATGGATCCATCGCAGGTTGGATCCATCGCGGTAGGAGTTTCCGACCACGATCAACGGTGGCTTCATAGACTTGGCGTTCAGTAGGAACTGTACGGTCCGCGCCGTCTTGCCGGATCCGCTCACCGTACATTTCTCGGATCACAAAGCGCTGGTACTAACCGTGAGCTACAACGATACACCAATAGGTGCTGATCTGTAGTGACGTGTGTAGAGTGTGTGTGTGTGTGACGTGCTCGGCGATGTGTGCATTTATGCATCTACGAAATTGCGAGGTGTAAATAAATAATACTTCGTGTATAAATGTGTGTGTGTACACAATGCATCATGACAACACTTTAAATTCATTAATTACACTTTAATCATAACTTTACTCCCCCTCATAGCATCACCCCGTGCATTCGCACTTAACCATGTTCACCCTCGGAGAAATGCTTTCTTTTTTCAGTTTTCAAGCAGTTTTAAGCAACTTCACTGGTACTGCTCGCGTTGATGTAGCCGAGTAGACATGCGAACCGCACAGGTATGGTCGCGTTGCCCCTAACAAAGCAGCTGCAATAGGGCTTCAGCTAATTTCATTCCCCGTACAATACCGCCCAGACAAGTATGATTGGCTTTGTACATTCATTGAGACTCGTGATGTCCCATTCACAGGGTCTGATTTACCTTGGGAATTTTTTTACATACTTGCGTATTGCCTGCATTCTCACTGCAAGGTTGCGAATGGAAGTTCTCAAGATCAGTCCTGCCATGTGAAAGCGAGCTTCTGACTGCAGCGTGCGGAACAAGGATCTTATATGAGTTAGTGCTCCACAGCACAAAATAAACTTCCTGGAGATCTTGCTCATGGCATGAGTCAGTGTAATCCTCACGACACCGAATACAAAGGCTACAGCAAGGAGTTCTCAAATCAGCACAGGCGTGTCAAATTAAAAGGTGCACCGCCAGTGTCGCACAACAATCAGCGAAACGCACATGCGTAGCACGATGTGCAACACAAGCCTTTCACACAAATAAGAAAGAAGCTCACGTTACTCTCCTCACAGCTGCGATCCACTTTCTTCGCCGTTATAGTTCGTAAGCTCTGCGAGGAAACCTGTACAACTTCAAGGACGACCAACTTCGGGCTGTCCAGAGAGCCCACGACCTGGCCGCCGAGTTCTGCCTCCCGGTCCCGTCGTGGACGCGGCCCACGGACGAGTCCCCTTAGGGGGTCTCGCTCTTCTCAGGACCAAATAAAGTTCAGTTCCGTTCCCGGGCTGATCTTTCCCGTCGCGACAGTCTGTCACACATCCGTGTTGCTGGTCCCACGTCTTTCCATTTTTTTTTCGCACTTCCGTCACTTTGGACGCTTGCCCCCAAAGCACAAGCCATTTCACTGTCTCAGCACGTATCCGAAAAACGATTTAAAAAATATTACAGCATATCCACGGAGTGAATGATGATGAGTGGGCGAAGCTCGGGATGTTCATCGTAGATCGTGCCGAGTTCCGGATGAATTTAGTTAACGCGCACGCTACGAATCCTCATGGTTGAACTATGAACAAGTGAAATCTCCCACCGGCACATCATTGCAAGTCAAGGTCCAGTGCATATATATATATGTGTGTGTGTGTGTTGTGTGTGTGTGTGTGTGTGTGTGTGTGTGTGTGTGTGTGTGTGTGTGTGTGTGTGTGTGTGTGTGTGTGTGTGTGTGTGGGTTGCCGGTGAACGCTTCTCCGACGCGAGCAGTCGGTATTTCTCAATCAAGAAACTCGCTAGGAGACGCTGTTTGCGCCAACGTTATCTCTCGCGGGTGAGGTCGCGTTCTCCTACTTTGCGAGCCGGTAGAGCGTTCCTCTAAGAAGCGCGCCTTTCGCTCTCTCCCTGTCTCTCTCTCTCACAAGACAGCAGAGGGACGCCCCGGGAGAGAGAAAGCACGCGCCGAGGGCGAGCGCGTGCCTCCGAGCACGCGGGTTACGCCTCACAACTGACGCTTGACAAGGTTAGACTAAGAGGAGCTTCGCCCCTAAAAACTGGCTAACGAACACAGCAAAACGGCCCCAAATGTGGTCGACACCAAGTGCAGCTCGCGGAAGTAGACGTCGAGACGAGCCGCGCCGCGGACCCACCTTCCCGATACTGTCGCGTCGCCGCCGGCAGATGGCGCCAGGGTGGCCGCAAACTCAACTGTACGGAGCCTATACTGCTTCAATCCTTTTCTTATGGTTCCAAATTTGGCGAACACTTAAGTGCTCGTCCAAAGTGCTCGTCTACCGCGACGTGCTGAGAATTTTTCGCGAACTTTCGTTGAGACTTGCACACCTTTTCCAAATGGCCAATATTCTCACATTTTCGACACTTATGTGTCTAGGCCTTGCACTGAGAGCTATTTGCAAGGTGCTCCGCCGAATCACAAAGATAGCATTTCTACACTTTGAAGGAACGGCGACTTTGACTTTGCGTCGTATAGTATATGCTCGTGCTACAATGATTCTCTCATTTTAATTGTCTTTGACATAATGCACTTGGGATTCTTTTCTGGAAACTTCTCTTGCTTCGCCTGTCGCCTGATCACGCTCCTTTGTAATAAGGGCCATTGCAAGAGTGAGCGACTCATCAGCAGAAGGCGCTCGCGTAAGTACGCTCTAGTATCAGCTCTATGATACTCGACCAGCTCTATCAGCTGGTCGCGTATCATGTCCTCCGCCAGGTCACCAAAATTGCACGCACCTACCAAACTTCTCAGGGCGGTGATGTAATCCGCGGCAGTCTTACCTGGAGCTTGGGTACGTCGACGAAACCGGTGACGTTCACTTTGCTTTTTAAATAGCCTTCCATTGTCACGATGGCGCGGTCGGGCTAATCTGGACGAGGAGATGTCAGAGTCTCTTCAATTGGGCTTCAAGTCGCCAGGCCCAGGTCGTCTATTGCCGTCCTAGTCTGGAACATGCGTTGCCCTTCCAAGCACAAGCAGTTGAGCAGAATTGCCTTCTGACGAAGGGTAGGGAGGCGAAGGCGCCGGAAGCAACCATGTAATTCTTGAAGGCTTCGATCCATCGCTCCAAAGGGATGACAGGGGGTCCAGGTCACGAGACGAACGGAAGTGGCAGTTGTAGTCCAGAAACCTCATCGTAGAGGAACGCCGGCTAATAACAAACATGAATATCGTCAGAGCAGTAGCAAGTGGGCTCGTAAATGCTCGTCGCCAAAATATGTTGTGTCGTGCATATAAGTTAACATACATGAATGATCACAACCGTTCCTCATCCTTTATTCCATCATATTCCCTGAGGCGGCCGTCGAGTACGTGCCCCCTCATGGCGCCGTAGTCGGCAGTGACGCCTTATATCAGAAACTTGTGCGCTTCGGATTCAAGTGTCTCCTGAACACACAGCACATTTGGACAAAATTTACTAAGGGGCTCTTGTACATCGTCAAGGTTGTGTAAAAGTCATCTAAAAGTCCATTCTAATATTTAGTCCACGTTGAAAGTGTGCTGTGTGTCTCAAAGAAAAAAGAAGCACCTTATTTTCAAAGCCTTTGTGAGGGCCCGTAATTGACGTTTTGTTTTTTCGTTTTTTTTTTTTTGAAGCAGTCGAGGGATCTCGCCGCTCCATCGGCGCAACCTGGCCGGTGGACCAGTGGTGCCCTTCGCCTATGGAGAGGCGTCAGACAGCTGTGTACGTGAGGTAGGCTTCGTCACGGCGGACAAAGCCTTCGTCCCCACCAGGCCAGAGGTCGAGGGGAGCTCGTTAGTTACTGGGCTGGCCTGGCTGCTGCTAGAGATTGCAGCGGCGACTGGTGTGGCCGTGTGACAACAGTAGGGCAGCCTTGACTGCTCCACCGTGGGGGCGAGCGGAAGTCGAGCCAGCACGCTCGCGTAGCTGGGGCGGCCGCCTGATGCCGTGGTGCTGCTGCCCGTGTTGCACTACATCGCAAATGGTTTGCTTGCAAAGTATGGAAAAACACGGTGCGTTCCTTCGAGGAAACCGATGTGTTCAACTTTCAGAGTGAACATTTCTTTTTTCTTCCATCTTTAATGTTGTGCAGGATCTCGAATACATCGGGTTGTCCTTATATCCTTATTGCAGTTTGAGCAAGGGGAGTTCGGCCTTCAATTTAATTCCAAATTCATTTAAAATTTTATATTCTTTTCTCATTCAAGTTTGAAGAAGGTCGTCCGGATCGATCACATCCAGCACTACATTCTTCTGTTCTTCGAATTGGCCCTTTGACCAGACATCGCAGTCCAACACCTCGTATTCTATATGGCCCATTGAGCTTGCACCGGACCGTTCCCATTCACAATCACAGGCGAGCAACCAGACCTCCAGTGTTCGGGTGTCATTTGGCTTCGCTTCGCGAAAACGAGCCTGTTCGCGGATGGACACTTGACCTCCTGTAGCAAGATCACGAGCCTCTGCCACGGGGTCCCAACCAGGAATGCGGGGACACACAGCGCCATAAGGACACGCGCACTCGTAAGAAGACACTCTGTCATAATCTTCGAGAGACGTTTCTCTTGTTTTTACGGTGTCGGGCAATGTCTTGGCTCCTGCACGGTAATGTTCAGCATCTCCATCGAACAAGCCACTGTCACAGGTCAGTTTCCACCACGTTTCACGAAAGCACACACGGGAAATGAGGAGATTGTTTGTCATGGCACAATCATACCCTCTCCATAACTTCAAAACTTCCATGACCGGCCCCCGCTGGGGCGCCTGCGTGAGCAGGCGTTTAGTGTGTGGCGACACCACGGACCCAAGCCAACGGGGGGGTTTCGACCCCCCTCCCCCACCCAACGTGTCGCCGTGCGTGGCTTAGACGTGTCCGGGGAAAAGGGGATCCTGGGGGTTGAGCCGACGCTGGGTGATTGGACCTTTAAGGCCCCCCGGCAGAGGCAACATACCCCTTTGGCCCCGGCTTCACGTAGACGGCACCCCTGGGCTGACCCATCCAGGGGAAATCGGCTGGTCGCCTTTTCCTGTCCCCCCTCTCCAGTCTTTTTCTTTGCTATTTCCTTTCCATGCTGTCCTGTCATCTCCTCTCTTCTACTTCCTCTTTTCCCCAGGCGGCTTGGGTTAACCTTGTGTGGATAACCAATCTTGATTAGACATATTTGCTTATAGCAATGTTGTACTGCTGACGTGCACACGTATTGTCTCTGCCATGTCGTGACGTCCCCTTGTTGGGCTCGGTGGTGGGTGGCAGGCATCATTGCCGAATATTGATGCTTTTTGCAATGGGATCATGATATCCTCCGCTTCCCGATCGTCCCCCTCCGAAGAGGGGGCGCACCGATGCAACACCCCAATTTTTTTCTCAAACCAAAGGAAAGTTTCCCGAAATTTTATGTTCACAGCGAAAATTCCCAGAGAAAACACTACGTTCAATGTCACCACTCCTTGTAGCAAAATCGCTTGCTGATGCAATAGGGCCAGGTTATAAGGCAACTAAGATGGCTTCCGGTGACCTCATGCTTGAGCTGTGTGACCTAGCACAGTACAATAAACTCCCAAAACTTGTGACCATTGGTACAAACCCAGTTTCAGTAACACCGCACCGCTCATTAAACACAGTCCGTGGCGTCCTCTCCGACCAGGATCCAATGGAAATAACTGAGGAAGAGCTTCTCGAAGGGTGGAAGGAGGAAAATGTCATCAATGACAGCGAATCAACCTAAGAAGGGACGACAAAAAATAGCTACAAAGCACATACTTTTAACTTTCTCTATGAGCAACCTGCCAGAGTTCATCCAGACAGGCTATATCAAGATTCGTGTTAGACCATACATTCCTTACTCCCGTCGATGCTTTAAGTGCCAACGGTTTGGCCACGCCTCGCAGACCTGTTGCGGTCAACTGACATGCGCTAAATGTGGTGTGAAGGACCACTCGGCTGATGACTGTCAGGGTGAGCTTCATTGTGCCAACTATGATGGAGGCCACCCTGCATACTCTCGGTCTTGCCCAAAGTGGAAACAGTAAAATGATATCATAGCTCTAAAGGTGAAACAAAATATATCGTTCAAAGAAGCGCGGCAGCGTTTCTCCTTTGTCAGAGGCACGTCTTATGCCGACGTGGCGTTTCGAGGGGCTGCGCCACGTCTGCAACAGGCGGCAGTGAAGTTCACAGATAGTGAGCTACCAGTTCCGCCGACAGCCCCAATGGTGAGTGCAGACAAGACTGCCTCACCTTCCCCGAGTTCACCGGCCACACTGGTGGCCCCAGCCAACACTGGCAACAGCCAGAGTCTCTAGTGCCTCCCAAAAGGCCATGGACACATCTGGCCTGTCGGCGCAGCTGCCGCCTTTGGAGCGGCGCCACCCGATCGGCCGTTCCAGGAAAGACAAATCTCGCATTACAGGGCCTGAAAAGGGCTCTGTTTAATAGGACACTTCCTTTCGTAGGCACAGCAGCACATTATCGTGGAAATGGAAACGCAAATAATTCAGTGGAACGTCAGAGGCCTTCTTAAGAACCTTGACGATGTTCAAGAGCTTCTTCAGAAACTGACACCAAAATTGCTGTGTCTACAGGAGACCCACCTGAACTCTAAGCATAACAACTTTCTACGTCAGTACGTTACCTTCCGTAAAGACCGTGAAGATGCTCTTGCATCATCTGGCGGTGTCGCCGTTATACTCGAGAAAACTTTAGTGTGTCAACAATTGCAGTTACAAACTCGCCTCGAGGCAGTCGCCATCCGGGCTTTACTTTAATAGGCTTATTTCAATCTGCTGTCTATACATATCTCCACACTACCAGCTTAAAAAGAATGAACTTCAGTCATTAATAGACCAACTCCCCGAGCCATATTTATTGCTGGGAGATTTCAATGCACACAGCAGCCTGTGGGGCGACACTCGCTGCGATGCGCGAGGACGCCTGGTGGAGCAGTTCCTTTTCTCTTCTGGCGCGTGTCTGCAGAATAAGCAAGAACCTACGTTTTACAGTTTTGCAAGCAAAAGTTATTCATCAATAGACATTAGCATTGCCTCTCCATGCCTCATACCTGGCCTTAATTGGGAAGTCATAAAAAATCCATATGGGAGCGACCACTTTCCTATAGTGCTGAGCAGAGCGAAGGAGCCGGGCCTCCACCGAAAGTGCCCCGGTGGAAGCTTAAATCGGCTGATTGGGATCAAATCAAATCTGTTACTTATCTTACATGACAAGACATTTCTGCTCTAACTATAGAGCACGCTGTTCAGTATTTTACTAATTTTCTTGTCGATGCTGCATACAAATGTATTCCCGAATCAAGTGGCGTAGGTGCTAAGCGCCGAGTTCTCTGGTGGAATGATAAGTGTCGGGAAGCGCGTAACGAACAAAATAAAGCATGGCGGATGCTTCGCGACTCTCCAACAGCAGAAAACTTACTCAATTTCAAGCGCGTAAAATCGCAAGGAAGAAGAATACGTCGCCAGGCTAGAAGGGATAGCTGGCAAGAATTCTTATCATGTATTAACACTTATGAAGATGAGGCGAAAGTTTGGGACAGAGTGAATAAGGTAAAGGGCCATCAATCTTACTCCCCCTTGGTAGATACTGAGGGAGGTAGCTTAGAAGATCAGGCAAACTCTGGGCGTATATTTTGAATCCGTATCCAGTTCCTCTCACTACTCTGAAGTATTCCAGCGACACAAAGCTCGAATTGAACGGTACCCGTTAGATAGAAAATGTGTGGGAAATGAAGCCTACAACCAGACCATCCTGGCAGAACTTCAGGCATCACTGAACTACTGTAACACATCTGCCCCGGGTTCAGATCGCATAATATACGAAATGTTAAAGCACCTATCTCTGGAGGGACAAAAAACCCTGCTTTCTTTCTACAATGCTATATGGTCCACCGACCGTCTCCCTTTATCTTGGAAACAGTCCATCGTAATCCCAGTTCTAAAGCAAGGCAAGAATCCATTTCAAGTTACAGGCCTATAGCGCTAACAAGTTGCCTTTGTAAGTTGTTAGAAAAAATGATAAACCGGCGTCTGCTACACTTTCTCGAATCAAAGAGATTGCTCGACCCATACCAGTGTGGTTTTCGAGAGGACCTGTCGACCATTCACCACCTTGTACGTATCGAGGCAGAAATTCGTGAGGCTTTCGTTCACAAACAGTTTTTTCTTTCTGTATTCCTGGATATGGAGAAAGCCTACGATACAACATGGCGCTATGGAATTCTGAGAGACCTTTCACATTTGGGCATACGTGGTAACATGTTCAATATAGTTGACAGTTACCTTTCTAACAGGACATTTCGTGTCGGAGTTGGTAATGTCCTTTCTAGGACATTTGTACAGGAGACTGGTGTCCCACAGGGTGGTGTGCTCCGTTGCACGCTTTTCATTGTCAAAATGAACTGCTTGTATAAGTGCATCCCACGCAGTATATTTCATTCAGTACATGTTGATGATGTGCAAATAGGTTTTAAATCCTGCAGTCTGTCGATCTGTGAGCGACAAGTTCAGCTTTGTCTGAACAAGTTGACGAAATGGGCAGATGAGAATGCCTTCAGTCTGAATCCACTCAAGAGCACTAGCATCCTTTTTTCTCGAGAGGCCTGCACCCCGATCCAGATATTAGCCTTCAGGGCCAGCGCTTGCCTGTAAAAACAACACAAATTCTTAGGCATAATACTAGACAGGAAGCTAACATTTATACCACATATAAAGCATCTTAAAGATAGGTGCCTAAAAACTATCAACATACTTAAGGTGCTCTCGCACACAGTTTGGAGTAGTGACAGGAAATGCCTTTTGAACCTCTACAAAGCCTCATACGTACACGTATGGACTATGGGCCCATAGTTTACCAACCGGCTCCTCCGAGTGCACTGAAAATTCTAGACCCAGTTCATCACTTAGGCATTCGCCTGGCAACCGGTGCCTTAAGGACAAGTCCCATAGATAGCCTATATGTAGAATCAAATGAGTGGTCGCTGAATCTGCAGAGGGCGTATTCAAGTTTTGTATATTATTTGAAAGTATGTGCTGACAAGAACACCCTGCCTATTCGACCGTAAATGATATGACCAGTACCACTCTATTCAGCAATCGACCTTCAGTGACCCAGCCATTCTCTGTGGAACCTTAGCGAAGAAAAGAGCGTGCCTTTTGAACTCCCCTTAATGGCCCCGTTATTGTCGTTGCCGCCATGGCAGTGGCAGGTCATAGACTGCGACTTGTCCTTCTTATATGTAACGAAGCAGGCCCCGGATATACATATCCGTTTTCACTTTCTGGAGCTGCAGGCCAAGTACTCGTATACAGAATTCTTCACTGATGCATCGAAGTCACATGCCGGTGTGTCATACGCAGCAGTTGGCCCTTCGTTCAGGCATTTCGATGTACTACGTACGTAGACAAGCATTTTTACAGCTGAAGCATACGTGTTGCTCTCAGCAGTAAAATACATCAGAAACAGCAGGCTGCAGAAAGCTATTATCTATACAGACTCCTTAAGTGTGGTTGCGATTATAAATTCGCTGCCAAAGCATAGGAATCCCGTAATACAAGAACTTTACGCAACCCTATGCAATGCATATGCATCAAAACAGCATATTATAATATGCTGGGTTCCTGGACATAGAGGAATTGAGGGAAATGTACTCGCTGACAAACTAGCTACAACTATATCGAAGGCTAAACACTCCGTCACAGGAATCTCTCCAACAGACATGAAACCATTCCTACGTAAGCAGATGAAGATGTACTGGCAGCGTTCGTGGGATGCCAAAGCGTCCAGTAAGCTTCATTTAATCAAACCATACATAGTGAATTGGCCACTCACAGCAAAAGTG
Organism: Hyalomma asiaticum; assembly: GCA_013339685.2. Lineage (NCBI taxonomy): Eukaryota > Metazoa > Arthropoda > Arachnida > Ixodida > Ixodidae > Hyalomma > Hyalomma asiaticum. The sequence goes on from CM023484.1 coordinate 126,571,940, forward strand.
CGCCAAACAAACATCATTCTCACGCGATTGCGCATAGGTCACACATGACACTCATTCATACCTATTAAACAATGGCGACCCTCCTATATGTAGGCAGTGTGGAAAGTCGCTCACCATTCTTCACAGTTTGCTAGAGTGTCGGGAACTAGACGATGAAAGGAAAAACCATTTCCCTTTAGTGCATTCACATCAAATTCCTCTGCACCCAGTAATGTTTCTTGGACGAGAACCCCTTTTTAATCATAAATCTGTTTTAATCTTTAGGTGCCTGTGCACTCCATGTTATTAGACCAGGAGACTCGTAGCCCAGCCTCTGACAAGAGGTTGCCGCTGCGACATATTCCGCACAGAGCATGTCTCCAGGCCCTTGTGCTCAATGGCCTTTGCTCTCCTTGTTAACTTTAAACCCAAACCCCCCGTCGTGAAAGTAATTCCATATTTCACTACATTACCATGGTTTTAACCAGTTTTCTTAGCCCCTATACAGCATATTTTAGACCCCTTTACAGCTGCAGTTCGCATTTCATTGGCAAATCATTTGCCACAATCGACTCATACAAAGCACAGTGACTTGGCGCTCTCTGCCCATCAGTGGCCTTTGCGCCATTAAACTCCATATATCATCATTCCATTACAGCGCCCGCCATGTTTCGCCTCCTTGCCAAGTCCAGCACACCACCAATTCCACAAACACTGATTTGCCAGATCCTCCTTCGTTCGTGTGACAAACACTTCCTTCGCAAGCTGGTCGTTGCCAGGATCACACATGAACCATTGGATTTGGTCATCATTCGGGGTTGTGGATTGAGGCTGTTTGTTAGGACACTGACTTTTCACCAAGTCGCACACATGAGTAACACTCAGTCCAGCGTCCCAGCCCAGCGGGAGGAGGTTAGTGTTGGCCTTAAAAAAGGGCGTTTAAGCACACGGGAGGCACAGTTCCCTACACTTCGCCTCCTGCGTACACACAAGCGGGGAACGCCGGGTCATAGTTGTAACTTCGGATGTAAAGAGACACAACCACGGCGACAAACTGGTTAATAAAGCCCTGACAGCCCTACCGTTTGCAGCATAGTCCAACTTCATCTAGTACGTCTTTGGTTAAGGGTACAGCACTGAGGGCCTGGACACCTCCATCTTCTTTCCTCACTTCGGCGGAGCACAGAAGACGGGTTGGCTCAATGCACATTCTTGGTAGTTCTTATTCGGCTTCGGGTTCAATTCTGATCCTGCGGAGAGCTTCAGCAATGGATCTCCTGTCCCGTTCCCGGCGCCGGTTCCTTTTTTCTGCGCATGCCCCCTCCCCCATATGCGTTCCCTGCCGACGCGGCGAGTTGGGACTCACCTCCAAGCTTTGTGCCTGTGGCAGTTCGGAAGATGACTGGCTGCTTTTTGTGGTGCAGGAGTAGTCCTGCTGATATCCCGCCCAGCCCTTGTTTTAGCACAAACCTTGTGCTCACCCTTGCTTAGCAGCATCAGTACCTCATGTGTGGGGATCAGCCCACCCTATCTAGAAGGTGAAAAACAAAGGGTAAACTACATGATTGCGGTGAAAATCTGGCATCTTCTCACTCCAATGATCGGCCTTGCGCGGAAAGATGAGTGCGGCACCGCCAGGTCTTGGTGCTCCTTCTAGCATGTCCCCTCCTTTGTAGCGACGTAGCTGGTGTCCTCGTCTTAAGTGCATCACACGAGCCTGCCATATATCATGATCGTCATGTATGGCAAACTTCGGGGCCCAAGGCGGCAGTAGAGACCGTTAGACTTGTATTTCTAGGGCCCGTAGTATCCATCAGGAGCTATGGCAATGGGAAACTTTATACGAATCTGTATTTCCAAGCATGCTCTGGGACAAAAGGAAAGGCATCAGGTGCCTTGGCAAACTGTCATAATATATGAACACAATGCAGTCCGGCATTGGGGTTGTGCACACCAAATCCAAGGGATTCAGTTTTTCCAAGTCCCACACCCGAGGCTTCCACTTTATGGGCCCGAAAGAAAGGTTAAAGGAGTACTGACACCAAATTTCGAAGCTGAGTTTACTATACAACTCTCCTATGTGCGTAGACAGCTCTGAGCAAATGTTAAGCTCAGGAAATGCTAAGATATTTTAATTGGACGTCGAAGTCAACATTCACATGCCGTGCCTACTGACATCGACACTAGTGTGACGTCAGGCTACAGTACATATTTTTGTGATTTCACGCAGCAGTATGGCAAGTTGTGTGACGTCAGGTACAAAAACATGCAAAATGGCCGCTCGTGCATCACTCTCGGTCGTATGCTCTCGCCGTTCAGTCGCCGTAGTTGACAGTGCCTGTCAAGCGGCCGAGCGAAGTCGAATTACCTTCTATCGTTGTGTGTGCCCTCCTATGGAGGGCAAGCTCTCTATGGTGCCTACATTTTGCCACTGAAATACCGCGGAGGTCTCGGAGGCCACCTGAGCTTATCGCAGGCTCCGGAGCCACGCCGACACCCATTGTGCGTGTCGTGTTGCATCTTGCACTCTGCCGAAGTATTGGCTGTCGTCGCGGAGTCACTATACAAAATTTTGTACATTGTTAACCCCGCACTTGCTGCAGACGCTGTGCGCGAGAGATCACTAGGCGAAAACGTCACGATTTTTTGCGGGAACACGTCACGAGGGCTCATTACTATGCACATACTGTGTCGTGACGTCAGGCTACAGTAGAACCCGAAACCGGCTTTTAAAGGCATGCTGTAAATAAATTTTCAATGCGCTCTCACACTTACCAGTACGTGTTCTGGGCTCTGGAGGTCTTGTCCTTTCATTTCATGCAAAAAAACGCCAACAGAAAATTTTCGTGGCAGTACTCCTTTAAACGTGGGTTTTCCGACCGCATCTGCTAAGAAATGACCACTAATCACTTTACCTAGCACAGCAAGGCAGCCTGCCTGGGCGTCATTCGTCGCCGGTTCCCATGTCTGGCTGAAGCGCGCGTCGAAGTAGATACACTCGGCCATGCCGGTGTCTTGGCGTGTTGCCCGAAAAGCCAGTCCACGTGTCGGAAGGCCCACTTGGCTGTGGTAAAGACGCCACCCAACGAACAGCTTGTCAGATGCCACAAACATCGTGGGGGTCAGTGCCTGTCTATCAATGGATATGGCCAGCTCGACGAACTTGGTCGTCCAATCGTAATATCCAGCGAGCACTTTTGAGATGGTGAAATTGTCTCGCATGATAATGCTACTCATGGAAGGCAATCTGATGGTGCCCCAGTTGCAGGTCGTCGGAATGTGCAAGGCATGGCCGCCAAGTGCCTGCCAGCCCCTATACAACAGAGGCACCGTGTCATCATCCATTGCATTCGTGTCATGTGTTCGAGTGGCTGGTTCTTCACCTTCAACACAGGCATCCGAGTCCAAAGCAGCCTTATCAGTTGCCATTACAGCTGCGTGGGCCATGGTTTGGACTTGACACTCATGAAACCAGCACACTCTTTTGTCAAAAACCCCCACAGGCCACCTTCTGTAGAACGCTGCTAATTGTGCCGGGGGAAAATGTCATTATCCAGCATACAGCGAAGGCGGTGGCTAGTACACATGCCTTTGTAGTTTATCGTGATTGGAGAGGATGGTGGCCAGAACTCCACTGCCGTGCCCCCCATGGTTGGCCTAGCCGTTAGAACGGGCTCGTCGTTCTTGCCTTCGCTGGCGATGCGCCCAACATTGGACATATCCAGAGCAATGTCCAGTTCTAATTCCCCAGGCACGACGGTCGTTGTACCGTACCAGGGAAATATTTGAGTCTGGGCTCTATCATGAGTAGCGTCAGATGTTTCCGTAGCCAGGATCAATTAAAGGTCCAAGCGAGCAAGCTCATTATGAATGCCGCTGCCTTGCTAAATAGTCAGTTCCGTTTTCGAAGCGTGAGATCAAAAGCAAGTAGCGTCGTCCAGGTGGAACACACTGGGCACTAGCATAGAACCGGATGCGACCTCTTTCCCAGCCTTCCATGAAGGGAAACACAGGACAAGTGGTACACCCGCAGTCTTCCAGCGGTCTTCCAGTGTTGCACAATCTGATAATCAGGGTAGGACGTCTCATCCGCCGCGTCGACTCATGGACCTGGAGATGACCCGTCAGTATCACATGACGGGCCGCATCGTACCGGCCATACTGAGTCGACTGCTCCATCAGTCCCACACTGAGGCGCTTTGCTTCACATGATGAAGGCCCTGGTGGTGCGGCCAATGCAAGCGCTCGCGCTGTTGACCGATCCAAGCCTCGAGATGCTAAGTCAAGTCTGAGAGTTATCACATCACTCTTCACCTCGCCAACCACACATTGTGCGAGAGGATTTGGCTCGAGGGTGGTTCCTTCAGAATAAACCAGTCCTTGCGTTGTACGTGTAGTATAAGGCGCCCCACCTTCACCACCCATTCATGTAGGGGACGCGGTGTTATCCGCCTCCGAACCGTTATTCTAAGGCATCGCTCAGTTGGACGATCTCAGGAAAAAGCATTTCCCATCGGCATTCCAAGAGCATCTCCCATTGCACCCATCTATGTTCCTAGGCGAAGAACCACTTTTTACTCATGAGTTACTCTTCGGATTTTTAAATGATTTACGTAGTTTTAATATCATTTTTCCTGGACATCCGTAGCACGGCCTCCAAGGGGAGGTTACTGCTACGGTACATTACTTGAGGAAAGCACCAGTCTCCCTGCCTTTGGACGCAAAGGCTCGGAGGAGGCATAGGTGCTAATTTTATGCTACGAGTTCGAGCATCATTATCACCAGTCATTTGCTTCGGTAGCCATAGACCAGCCACACTTCATTGCCATATTTTTATGCGATATATCTTTTACACTACCATACAGCGATTTGTTTTTAGGCCCCTTTACAGCCACTCTACACCCTGCATCTTACATTGATCATTGCTGACCTCATTTTACTATTAACGGCGCTCTTTGGCCACATTTGGCCCTTGCGCCAATAAAAACCAAATATCAATCAATCAATTCTAAGGCATGATAGTTTGCTCCATGGAATGCCGCTGAAGAATCTAATATGCATAGTAGCATTTCTTCACGTTTGAATTTCCACAATATGAATTATTTTTTCAACTAGGGCAAGCTCAGTAGACTTCGCCTTACGGTAACCATATTGAGCCGGGTGCATCAAATTATGCTGGTCTACAAGAGATGACAAGTGATGGTCTTCTCGTTCATGTGGATTTCCTCCTCCAGCGTTTCCTCTAACGTATTTCCGGGCTAATGTAAATATGGACAACCTGCCGCATTAAAGAGATCAGCCTGCTGCAAGTATACAGGAAAGGGGGCCTACACCGCGAGACGAATCTTGCCGAACTCACTCTTCACTAGCACTCTATTGAGTGCAGTGGTAACGCACAGCTTGAAGAAGGTCGTCCTAGTCGATCATGTCCAACACTAGATTATTGCGATCTTTGAAATGGCCCTTTCGCCAGAGATCGCCATCCAACACCTTGTACTCTGTGCGGTCCATTGAACTTGCACCAGACCATTCCCATTTACAGGCGAGGAACCAGACCTCCAGGTTTCGAGTATCATGTGGTTTCGCCTCGGGAAAACGAGCCAGTTCGCGGATGGATAGCAACACACTCGAGGGAGAGTAGTTTACCCCACAACAAACCATGTCCCACTTGAGCACCAGTAGCAAGATCACGAGTCTCTGCCACAGGGTACCAGCCAGGAATGGGGGGACACATAGCGCCATAAAGACACGCGGACTCGTAAAGAGACACTCTGTGAGAATCTTCGAGAAACGTTTCTCCTTTTTTTTTTTTTTTTACTGTGTGGGACAGCGTCTTGGCTGCTGCGCGATAATGTTCCGCATCTCCATCGAACAAGCCACTGCCACAGATGAGTTTCCACACCGTTTCACCAAAGCATAGGCGGCCAGTGAAGAGATTCGTCAGGGCATAATCATACATCTACACAGCTCGAAAACTTAGACTACCTCGTCCGCCACGTTGCGCCTTCTTGCAAAGTCCACCACATCACCAATTCTACGAACAAGGATTGCCAGATCCTCCTTATTTTGTGGGCGAAACAGTTCCTTCGAAAGGTAGTCGTTGCCAGCATCGCACATTATCACTTGGATTTGGTCATCATTCGGGATTGTAGATGGAGGCTGCTTGTTTGGACACTGACTTTTCAACGAGTCACACCTGAGTAACACTCAGTCCATCGTCCCAGCCCGGCAGCAGAAGGCTAGTGTTGGCCCTAAAAAATGCCTTGAAGCACACGGGTGGCACAGTTCCATACACTCCCCTCCGGCATACACACGAGCGGGGAACGCCGGGTCATAGTTCTAACCTCGGATGTAAAGAGACACAACCACCGCAATAAATTGGTTAATCAAGCCCTGACAGTCCAACCATTTGCAGCATAGTCCAACTTCATGCAGAGCGTCTTTGGTCAAGGGTACAACAGTCAGGCCCTGGACACCTCCATCTTTCCTCACATGGGCGGACCACAGGAGGGGTAGGGGGCGCTATGCGTTTTTATGGTTTAGAGTTACTGTATGGGGAACAGAGTTGCGTCTCTGACAGAACTCGCCGCTCGCGACCCCCATTCGCCTAGAGCGCTCACGTGCGCAAAATGCGTCCTTTTTAGGGAAAGCCAACTTCACGGGAGCGCGTGCGCTGACGCCCGCCACGTCACCATGGCCGCTACCCTCCGCCGCGCCACCGCCGTCCGATGTTCGACCGTGGCCTCGGCAATCGACGACGGCGGCTGCCGATCGTGCAGGCCATGTTTCGACGTTCAGGCATAGCTCATTTGGCTCAACTGTGATCTAATAGCGCTGGCTGTGACAGCGTGATGTGTGGTTTAATTTTGATGGAAACTGTTTTCTCAAACATGTGCCAAAAAAAAAGGAAGTGACACTCGAAGCAAAAGATTAAATGGTCCTGGTCGGTCGTCGAATTCGGCACAGCGGGTTATGTGGGCAGCTCGATGCGACCCAATATTTATTTCAGCTTAGCAGTACGTTTTAGAATGCACATCCCTACATACGCCTTGCATAAGATATGTTTATATGGAGCAATTATAACTCTCATTAGTAATATTTTTGTGATAGTGAAATCGTAAACGTTCAGGATAACTAGGACTTCACGCCCGCTTGGTAACAGCTGGCTAGCCAGTCACAAAAAGAAGAAAAACGTGCGCATTTGAATATGCATAAGGATTCACTTTGTATAAATCTAGCACAGACTGCTACACAGCATAAAATTTTGTAAGCCGTATCCAGTTTCCATTACGCCGGATATACCTATGGATCTGCGAAGATTCGCCGTGAAGGTAATCTTTTTTACTTGTGTTATCTGCGCTCATCGTTTTTCAATGTACCTATTTTGTATTCTAAAGCCTTGCGTCACGTACGACGTGAAACGAGAGATTTGTTCAGCTTATACATTTTTGCCAGAATAGTGTTTTCCATTGATATATACAAAAAAACGCTTCTGCCGATAGTGAGGGGCATCGAACAGTTTATAACCACTTCTGCCTAAATTGGTAAATTGATTGTTTGTTCGAATCACCTTTCTTTTTCATTTTTGGAAGCGAGAGTCTTCCGGCCAGCCACGCGGAATGAACGAGCGAGAAAGCGCACGCCTCTGCTGAATCGCGCCGTCTCCTACATTCGAGAGGAGCGGCTTTGCCGCTTAACGCGAATGGACGTGCAAGATGGCAGACCTATGCGCAACTGCTCCCGTAGGGAGCATATACAGTAATTCTATTATGGTTGTCCACATTCGCCTTCAGGTTCATTTCTGATCCTGCGGAAACCTTCAGCGCCGAATCGCCTCACCCTTTCCCCGTGCCGATCGCTTTCTTCTGCGCACCACCATATGCGATCCCGCCCACCGGGCGAGCCAGGACTCCAAGCTTGATGCCTGTGGTAGCTCCGAAGATGTGTGGCTGCTTTTTCTGGTGCTACCACGCAGCCCTTGTTCCAGCACACAAAACCACGCCTGGGGCTTCATCCTTGCTTAGCAGCATAAGTACATCATGTGTGTGGGGATCAGCCCACCCCATCCAGAAGGTGAAAAAGAAGGGGTAAACAAAACATGATTGCGGTGAAAACCTGGCATCTTCTCACTCAAATTGTCGTCCTGGCGCGGTAAGGCGATATGAGCATCGCCAGGTCTTGGAGCTCCCTGTGGCATGTTCCCTGCTTTGTAGCGACGTAGCTGGTAACCTCGTCATGTGTGCATGAGACCAGCCTGCCATATCTCACGTTCGTCCGTGTATGGCAAGCTTCGGGGATCAAAGCGGAAGTAGACCGTCAGAGTTGTACTTGTTGGGCCCGTAGTGTCCATGAGGAGCCATGCCGACGGGAACTTCTTCATACAGATCTTTATTTTCATTTCCAAGCATGCTCCGGGACAAAAGGAAAGGCATGAGGTGCCTTGGCAAACTGTCACAATATTTGAACACAATGGAGTCTGGCATTGCGGTTGGGCACACCAAATCCAAGTGATTCAGTGCTTTCAAGTCGCACACCTGAGGTTTCCACTCATTGGGGCAGAAAGCACGGTTATAGATGGGATTTCCGAGAGCATCTGCCAAGTAATGGCCACTAAGCACTTTCTCTAGGAATTCGTCGCCGGTTCCCATGTCTGATTGAAGAGCATGTTGAAGTAGTAGATACACTCGGCCTTGCCGGTGTCTTGCCGGCGTGTTGCCCGAAAAGCCAGTCCACGTGTCGGAAGGCCCACTTGGCTGTGGTATAGATGCCACCCAACGGACAGCTTGTCAGATGCCACAAACATCGTGGGGGTCAGTATCTGTCTCTCAATGGATATGGCCAGCTCGACGAACTTGGCCGTCCAATCGCAATATCCAGCGAGCACTTTTGAGATGGTGAAATTGTGTGGCATGATAATGCTACTCATGGAAGGCAATCTGATGGTGCTCCAGTTGCAGGTCGTCGGAATGTGCAAGGCATGGCCGCCAGGTGCTTGCCAGCCCCTGTACAACAGACACCGTCTCATCATCCATTGCATTCGTGTCATGTGTTCGAGTGGCTGGTTCTTCACCCTCAACACAGGCATCGGATTCCAAAGCCGCCTTATCAGTTGCCATTACACCTGCATGGGCCATGGCGTGGACTTGACACTCATGAACCCAGCACTCTACTTTGTCAACCCCCCCCCCCCAGAGGCCACCTTCGGTAGAACGGTGTTAATTGTGCCGGGGGAAAATGTCATTATCCAGCATACAGTGTAGGCGGTGGCTAGTACACATGCCTTGTAGTTTATCCTGGTTGGAGAGAATGCAGGCAAGAACTCCACTGCCGTGCCTCCCATGGTTGGCCTAGCCGTTAGAACGGGCTCGTCGTTCTTGCCTTTGCTGGCGATGCGCCCAACATTGCACATATGCAGAACAATGTCCAGTTCTAATTCCCTAGGTACGACGGCCGTTGTACCGTACCAGGGAATTATTTGAGTCTGGGCTCTATCCTGAGTAGTGTCAGATGTTTCCGTAGCCAGGATCAATTCGCAAAGGGCCAAGCAAGCAAGCTTATTATGAATGCCGCTGCCTTTCTAAAGTCAGTTCCGTTTTCGAGGGGCGAGGTCAACAGCTATTAGCGTCGTCCAGGTAGAACACACTGGGTGCTAGTATAGAACCGGATGCGACCTCTTTTCCAGCCTTCCATGAAGGGAAACACAGGACAGGTGGTACCCCCGCAGTCTTGCAGTGGTCCTCCAGTGTTGTTGCACAACCTGGTAATCGGAGTAGGACGTCTTCCCAGTCAAAAAAAAAAAAAATCAGTGGGTGCAACTGCGAAATTTCCATTTACCATCAATGGGTCTTGGACCAATAGGATTTTCGCCACCCATTGTACGTGTTCCAGTCAGAATCAATGGGTGAGCCTTTAGTTTCACCAGGGGATCCAAGTGGTCATCCATTTGAGTGTTACTGGTCCAACAGGACAGCCAGTTGGCCAACCAGTTAAGGTGGCCCTGCAGGACGTCAAATTGGCCACCATTTGATCATATATGGTGTTAGAGCCAAATTCCAATTAGTTCCAATGGTGTAGGCCAACTAAAGCTGAATGGTGACCAACTGGTGACGCTGCTGGCTTCAATTGGCCAGCCCATTGAGACACTGGTAAGCAAGTGGTTGTCCAGCTAGTGCCAGTTGGCCAAGCCATTGAAGCTAACTGGTAATCCAGGGATTCGGGTTGCTTGGTCCATTAATCCTAACTGGTAGACCAGTTGAAACTGGCTGGTGACCCAGTTTGTTTCACATGGTCATCCTTTTGAAGGTAACTGGCCCTTCATTGATTCCAGATGTTTGACCCGTTGACAGTAACTGGTTTTCAAGCAGTCGCCAGTCCATTCTACCTGGTAAGCCAATTGAGGTGAACTGGCAGGAAAATGGTTGAAGACAATTCAGCCCGCTAGTAAATTTTAGAGACCGAGGCAACCGTTACTGGCAGGTGAGCAAAAGGGCCCAGTTGACGTCTATTGGTGGACCCAGAGTTTCTGATTATCGGGTCACTACATAGTGAAAGAAAAAAAATGGTAAGACTGCAAAAAGCTGGCTTACATCCGCACCATGTTTAAATGTAAGTACATACTGGAAACAGCACACAGACTTGGTGAGCACGTGTCTGAATGGAATATTGCTGTATGCTTATTGCATGCACCTGCAAGAAGAAAACAAGGCAACGAAGAAAATTTATAAAATACAGGAAATTTATTTACAAAGTGTACTAGAATTTCTAAAATACAGATGCCTTCCAGCTTTAAGCTTGAGTGGGGCCCTGGCTGTCCTTTGCCCTGCAAATGTTTTGAACTTGTAGATTTAGTCACCGCCCACTGCAAAAGATTGTTCCAAACCTAAAAGCTGTGCTATGCATTTTTTACAGCGTTTGCACAATATACAAAGACAATGCTGATACCTTTTCTTTTTCTCCTAATGTATGCCACAAGTACATGCATACGGTTCAATTCCTTATCCTAAATATGAAGCCTTCCGAAGTAAAAGACGCACAAGATCACATTATCGCTTGGCCAATTTTTCAATATATCCAAGCTTCTCCACGATGTAACGATTCATTTGTTTGACTGCCAAAGGTACCACACCAGCTGGTACACCTTTGTGCTCCAGGCAATCTCTGTAGCACTCTGAAACGATGTTTCGCCAAAGAGGTCTTGTAAAACTGGCTGCTTAGGAAGTAATAGTATACTGGCACTTCAAAGCAGAGGGTGAGAGAACACTGAGGCACAAGCAAAAAGATCACTGTATTTTAACTATGTTTTAGGCATCTGATGCAATAATGTAGTGTGGACGATATTTAAAATGTCTTACAGTTCAGGCTGCAACATCATAGAAGACATTGTCTGGTTAGAAACAACGATTCATTTTGGCACTAGCTATCAAAGGTACAGGACAAACCTTTATTGCACACAAATACATAACCTAAAACCAGTGTAAGATTCCACGGCTCTCCACTCGGGTATATGGGGACAAAAATGCTGTTTCCCACTGGGTACCAACAGAGGAATTTGTGCAGCATCTTTCTTAATTGGGCATTTTCTTAACATGGGATCCACATTACGGTAAAAAAAATTAATAGCAGCCCCTTCTAGCAGAAAGGATAATTTTTTACTTCTTCAGCTAGCAGTGCACTTTGTAGACTGAAAACTTACACCTGCGCTTTGACGAATTGAACTGACAAATGAACTTTAAAAATTATGAAACATGAAATGCTGGGTCATCTTTATATAATGAAGCTGTGTTCAAAATATGAATTCCAAGTAGAAGATTAATCGATGAACGAATCGAAAAGTACGATTTAGAACAGGGAATGTCGTTGTTTTATGGGCTTTTACGTCCCAAAGCCAGTTCTGATTATGAGAGACGCCGTAGTGGAGGGCTCCGGCAATTTCGACACGCAGGGGTTCTTTAACGTGCACTGACATCGCACAGCACACGGGCCTCAACATTTCGCTTCCATGGAAATGCAGCCGCTGCGGCCGGGATTCGATCCCGCGACCCTGGGATCATCGCCGAGTACCATAGCCACTGGACCACCGTGGCGGGGCAGAACAGGGAATGTCGCGGGAGCCAACGTCTCGACAAGCGGACTTGTCTTCGTAAGAGCGCTAACTGCCTTCTCCAGCGTTCGTTTATGTACGCCTTTGCACACTCTCCCCCGTCATCAGAAAGAGAAGAGCAGCACTTGCGAACAAAAAACGGAGGGGGGCTGGGGGTTGGGTGCAGGAGTATTTGGGTGACAGGTGAATAGCAAGAGCGAAAGCATCCAAAGAATCCGTTCCTTGTACATATCTTGCAAATGCATTGTGTGCCCAGCTCTAGAAAGCATGATGAAAGAAGGAACACACGCTAGGAACAGAAGTTGCTCCTATGGCATGTGTCCCCCCCTCCACCCCACACCACCCATGCCGCACCAACAATGCATTTCACCAAAAGCTTGTGGCTACAAAAAGTAACTACACTCTTAAAGCCGTTGTTCTCGTCGAACTGGATGGGGGCCTCCCACCTGAAAGACTTTCTGGGAGAAACATTGTTAGCTTGTGCATACCTCAATCTTTTGTTGTCCTTGTTAACCCTCTACCGTATCTACTGGACTCAAGGGTACCCTTTGAAAGGTTTATGCCTGTAGGCTGGATAGTACTGAACCTGTATATGTACTGAACCTGTATATGAGATACGATTCCCTGTATTCTCTGTCCCTCGGCGAGCGGAAGTTTCCTTGAAGTATGTAGAGTTTCAGTTCATCTAAAACTCTACATACTTCAAGATGAACTGAAACTGGTTTTGTTTTGACGACTTGGGGGTTCTATCATTTTCCTTCAGTGTGCAATTAAAATCGCCGACCAGTATTACTTTCCCTTCAGTGCCGATATATTGTCGCAACGCAGAAAACAATTGACTGTAACAATACGCCAGCTCACAGTTGCTCCGCCACGGGTGGTCTTGTGACTACGGTACTCGGCTGTTGATCCGAGGGTCGCGGGATCGAATCCCGGCGGCGACGGCTGCATTTCGACGGAGGCGAAACGTTGAGGCCCATGTGCTGTGCGATGTGAGTGCACGTTAAAGAACTCCAGGTGGTAGAAATTTCCGGAGACCTCCACTACGGCGTCTATCATAATCGGAGCTGGGTTTGGGACATTAAACCCACGAATCAATCAATCACAGTAGGAAATGTCGCACATCACTCAACGTCCTGAAGCACAAGAAGAAGCATTTTGCACAACTAATCGCGGAAGTTTCTTAACAATCAAAGCACATCCACCAGACCTGCCTACAGCATGGCTTACAGTCGAGAAATAACGGGGCGTAAACTTAAGCACCATGCTCCCAGTCGCCTCCTCCCCCTCAACTTTTGCCTCCTGTACAGCCCATATATCAAGATTTTCTTCCAACATCAACGGATACACCTGCCTTTGCTTCTTTCTAGAAGCCTCCGGGTCCGCCCGGCAGCCTGTTATCCAGACATGGGCACGTTACTAGAAAAAGTAACAGTGTTACAGTTACAGTTACCTAAGCCAGAAAAGTAACTATGTTACAGTTACTCAGCTTCCAACAGTAACTTGTTACAGTTACTGTTAAAAAGTAACGTCGTTACTTTTCCGTTACTGTGCACCGCAAACGACATTATGTAGTTGTTTCAGCGGAAACGTATAAAAGCGTGCGGTTAATTAAATTTGTTCGTAGCAAAGGGTCAGATAAAAGGAATTGAATGGCCTCACTCAAAAGCCCAAAACTAGCAATTGTTGCGTACGCCTCACTTTCTGCAACAACTTTTTCATTGATTGTCGGTAATTTATTTACAAAAATAAATGGCATATACCACGTGCAGTGGGAATCAAGGGAATGCGAAGCATGCATCAGGAACGTAAAATGGATCTGCATTGTCTCGCTATACCGATTTTGAGTACGTATAAGTTAACGAGCGGCCGCAAGAGCACCAAGACTGTGACGAGTAAACCATGCCGCTCATGACACCCATGTCAGGATTCTAATGTTATGAACTGTCATTTATGTTCGTCATGTAGTCGTCTTGTGCCATAGCAATTTTGTATACACCCATTAACGAAACGCGTGGCGTGTAAATCATGCCGCCCATGACATGCATGTCACGATTTCCATGCTCTTAGAACGTGCCAGCCATGGTCGTCATACATTGTTGTCTCGCCATATCAATTTTGGTTTTATCAAGTTAACGAAACGGCTGCAAGAGCACCAAGACCGTGGCACGTCAATCATGCCGCTTACGACATGGTGTCATGAGTTTTGTGTTACGACGTGTCAGTTATGTTCGTCATGCAGTCATGTGCCATACCAATTTTAGCATACATCCCATTAACAAAACGTCCAGGAGAGCACCAAGACCGTGGCACGTAAATCATACCGCTCATGACATGCACGTCCCGATTTTCATGTTATGACCTGTCATTTATGTTCGTCATGCAGTCATGTTGCTGCATACCAATTTTCGTATACACCCCATTAACGAAACGGCCAGGAGAGCACAAAGTCGTAGGATCAATAGATATGCTCAAAGTCGCCGAAGTTTGCTAAGATATGCTTCGCATTAAGAACGTTGGGACAGCCTGATGCCACGAAGCACTGCTGCACGCTCGTAAATGGGAGCTCATCCTGAGACGCGACAAAGAGGATAGGTCCCCTCGAGCCATTGCTGACGGCACTTTGGGAAGTACCGCCGCTTTGAGAACTGAACGTCCGCGAGGCATTAAAAAGCGTCTCTTTTTAAGTGGTTTCCACGCGGGTGGTCATGAAAAAAAAAATTGACGGCAGATCCACGAGGTGAATGATGATGAGATTGGGCGAAGCTCCTGGAAGTAATCATCGGTTAAACCGTGAAATTTCTTCCATTAATTCGCCCGATAAAATTGACGTGAAACGATTGATTAAATGTTTTATCACACTTTTATTGCTGGTTTCCGTTGTCCTTTCATTATGACCGCTTTGTGGTCGGTGAAATGTAAGCTAAGTGGTTCTTGCACTGGTTGCAGATGGGTTTTGCCTGTGAACGCTTCTCCAACGCGAGCAGTCGGTATTTCTCAATCAAGAAACTCGCTAGGAGACGCTGCCTGCGCCAACGTTGTCTCTCGCGTTTGCCGGGGCACAGGAGAAATCTCACCAGGCACTACTGTTATGTTCGGCGGGCAGATCGACGGAGAAGAGCAGGCGACGGCGCCCTAGCGCATGGCTTTTCCTGTAGAAACGTCGTGGTATGCACTCTGTACGCAGCAGAAGTGGCGGCTTTGCTCCCGCGACGCACGTGGTCAGTAATTGCTGTGACGGACATATAGCTGCACAGCATAGGGTTGACATGACGGTTGACAGGTCTCTTCACGGCGGCATGTAGGACATTTCGGAAGAGCATCCGAGAAAGCAACAACAGAGGGGGAGTCGCTTCCAAAGACAGCGGGAGCTCGCTGTCAAAGTAATCCTTTGACCTTCCTGCTCGGTTGAAAGGTTGTCAAGCAGTTGCCCCTCGGAAGAAATGACCCCACCGTGGAAATGTGCGGAAGTGCTTTTGGGTACAATAGACCTGTCAAACGGTTCTCTTGAAGTGCGGCTGGGTTGCATGCCGCCGGGTAAACAGAGTGACAATGTAGGCCTGCTACAGAGTTCTGCTAACTGATCACGTGTTTAGTGGATGATATCTTGCGGTGAAGCTCGGTGCAGCAAGCGGGTCGAAATGTACGACCGCGAGGGCGTAACCGTAGGCTCTCATGGAGAGGGTGAACGTGTACGTGATTGGTAAAGTGCTGCATATGGGTTGGTCCCAGGAGGCGGTCGCAGAAGCGATCAAGTGTATTTAACGGAGAAAAGAGAATCGGAGGAGGGGGAGAGCTTAGCGCTAACTTGGGTCGCAGACGCGGCAAGGTGGTCAGAGGTCGAGCTTGGCGCTGCCTCTGACGAGTTATGATGAGGGTTGAAAGCTTAGTGCTTGTTCCCGTCTAAGTGCAAACATTAAGGGCTCGGAAAGAACCACTTGGTGTGGTTCGAGCCAAGTTGTGTTTTGATGTCTGTGACAGTACTGGCCGAGTTTGTAAATAGTACTACAGTTTGAATAAACCTACGTGTTTGCTGTGAGGACATCTTGCTCCAGATTCCGTCCTTCAACGTGTCGCCGCGGACATCGGAACCATCATCGAGAGAGAAGATCAACATTCAAATTTAACTGGCGCAGTCGACAGGATTCCGCGGCGGCTTTCTGGAGGACGGTGAAGCAACCAGCAGTTATATGCAAGCCCTGAAAAGGTGAAGACATCCGCAGGAAGATCTCCACTTCACGGCTGGAAATCCGCGTCTCATCCAGCGTTCCTGACGATCACCCGAGAAGTGGGTGAGGCGAGAGAGACATTGGACTCTGCACAGTGCTTCCAGCCCAAGTGGTACAGCCTGAACCAGCGTGGCTGCAACCCGGGACACCGGAGAACACGTGCCCTGGCCGACCGACGGAAGTCTCCACCACGTAACGACGTGGTAGCAGCGTGACACGACGCATCGGTGTACAGCTAACCGAACCACAGGTGGGTCCCTGTTGTGTTTTCTCCGGGTGCACCATGGCAACCACTAGAGTTACCAGGAGTCAGATGGCAGGGACTAGCTCTGATGAGCACGAGGTAAACCGCGACGAGGCATCAGCGGAGCTTGAGGACTCAGATGCGTTTCGTGTGCAAGCTAATGATTCCGCTGCTCAGGTGCGGATAAAGGAGCTGGAGATTGAGGCTTTGAAGCTTCAAATCGAGCTCCAAAAACTAAAGCTTCAGTCTCAGCAAAGTGATACAGAGCATAGCGATAGATGTGACCTGGCGCGGTATGCGGGTCAGTTACAGGCAGTGTTGTCGCCAATGCCAGTGTCTGATGAGCTTGTGCCAGCATGGTTCCGGAGCGCCGAAAACATGCTCAGGAGTTGTGCAATTCCAGAAGACGTGCAGGGCGCTATCATTCTGCCGTTTCTAAATGAGAAGTGCCGCACATTGGTAGCAAACCAGGCGGACGCACGAGTGCTTTCCTACGAGGAGGTTCGCGACCTGATATTGCAGGAACTCAAGCTCACTCCTGAGGAATATAAACGCCGCCTGTACGCCTGCCGGAAAGGAGATGAGACGTGGGGGCAGTTCGCAACTAGGCTCGAGGTCCTGCTTGATTATTATCTTCGCAGCAGGGAGATAAAGAGCGTGGAGGAGCTGCGTTTGTTAATGATTTCGGATCGGATCAAGCAGCTGATGGGGGAAGACGTGCGCACGTACGTACTACAGCACGAGACGACGGAGTGGCTAAGACCCCAGGATCTAGCGAAGCTGGCGCAAAAGTACGACGAGAGTACTGTGCGTATAAGATCGGGTAGAACGGCCGCTGGTAGTTGGAGGAGTTCCGAAAGGGTTAATCTCCGCCCGGCGGACAGGCCACCCCAACCGAAGGGGAAGGTAACTCAGTGTTACGGATGCGGTGAGAATGGCCACTGTCGTTGGCAGTGCCCACAAACGAAGCCGAAAGCAACGGCAGCAGGGGGAACATCTCGACTCCCGCCTGAGAAATTTGTTGCAGGGGCCGCATGTGAATTTTCAGGGGGAATTCCTGTGAAGGATAAGGCCAGTAGGTCGAACTTAACGTGGGTTGAGTTGGTGAGCGCGGGACGCACGTTCAAGGCATGCTTAGATTCTGGATCTGAGATAACAGTTCTCAGACGAGAACTGATTCCTACTGAACTTAATTTCAAGGGTGTAGGAAAAGTACGTCTTAGAGGGCCATTCGGGCATGCAGTCTCTGCAGACTTACTTTACGTACCCTTGGGCCTTTATTCTTCAGAAGGAGGTGCTACCCCTGAAGTAGTTGAATTGTGCGCGGTTACCAATAAGCTCGGAAGAGGAGTAGATGCTCTGCTAGCGCCGTGCACTTTCGACAAGCTCAGGCAAATTCAGAGAGAATCGGTAGAATTTGCGGTTCGTATGGTAAGAGCGGAGCAAGTTGTTCAAGAAGCCGATGGTGAATGCGAAATAAGCGCAGAGGAGGTGCCCGGGCGTAGGCCCGATTCAAAAGAAGGGTCTCAGGCACAGTCACATGCTTCAGCGAATGAACCGGGCAACGGAATGTTCGAAAAAGAACAAAGAGAAGACAGCTCACTACGGGCTGCATGGGATCAGGCCCGTGAAGAGACGCACGGAATGTCCATGCCCGGAAGCCTATTGTGCCACCGTGAGCTAGTGAACGAAAGGTAGTGTCGCGAACCGGTCGTGCGTGAAACGCGCCACGGGGAAGTCTCAGCGACCGCATATGGTGCACCGCATGACGGGCATTTTTCAGGAAACGAGAGGAATGAGCGTCTTCGCAATGCACTGTCTGGGCAGGTGACATCGGACACTGGAAGGCACTGGCAGTCGTGCTGTAGGAGCACGGGAAGAGCGTTTATTTTATTTTGGCTGTTTATTTCATTCATTATCCGCTCATTTCTTTGTCCCGTGTTAGAAGAGTATGTCAATTTTGCCACATCTGTCGCACATTCTCGAGCAGGAGAGTGCTTGATAGAGTGCCATTCACTTCGCTCACGCGATCTAAATGCTTCAGTCGAGAAGTGCGCTGATGCCTTGTCGCGATTAGACAGTTTGTATCAGCAGAGGAAGCTGATGTTTAGAGGTGGAAAGTGTAGTTTTGATAAAGACTACGATAGGCACCCGCATTCAAGGGTACTTTTGTAAGATTAAACGTCAGTGAGTGTATGGTGCGTGAATGGTGGCTAAGTGCTAGGGTGCACCAAGGAATGTACAGAACAGGGTCCAACATGTGAGGGAACTCAGTGTGGGCCTCTGTGACTGTGTGTATTATTTTTTTCCTTTTTGTGTGTGTGTGCGTGTGCAACTTAGTGCGTTGGACAATCCACAAACAGTTGACAACGGTACAGCAGTGTTCGTTAGTATTGTATCATGATGTATAGGATGTTCTGTAATTTTTTTGTTGTTGTTGTTGTGTGTGTGCTTTTGTTCAAGTGTGAGCGATCAGATTGGGAAATGCTAACCGCAGATGTGTACCGCAATGTGACCCCGCGCGCCTCCCGTCAACCCGCCCGCAGGGAAGTTTTTTTTTTTTTTGTGTTGTATGTACAACGAGTGTACATACAACATTCTTGGGTTGGAAGGTGTTATGTTCGGCGGGCAGATCGACGGAGAAGAGCAGGCGACGGCGCCCTAGCGCATGGCTTTTCCTGTAGAAACGTCGTGATATGCACTCTGTACGCAGCAGAAGTGGCGGCTTTGCTCCCGCGACGCACGTGGTCAGTAATTGCTGTGACGGACATATAGCTGCACAGCATAGGGTTGACATGACGGTTGACAGGTCTCTTCACGGCGGCATGTAGGACATTTCGGAAGAGCATCCGAGAAAGCAACAACAGAGGGGGAGTCGCTTCCAAAGACAGCGGGAGCTCGCTGTCAAAGTAATCCTTTGACCTTCCTGCTCGGTTGAAAGGTTGTCAAGCAGTTGCCCCTCGGAAGAAATGACCCCACCGTGGAAATGTGCGGAAGTGCTTTTGGGTACAATAGACCTGTCAAACGGTTCTCTTGAAGTGCGGCTGGGTTGCATGCCGCCGGGTAAACAGAGTGACAATGTAGGCCTGCTACAGAGTTCTGCTAACTGATCACGTGCGTCGCGGGAGCAAAGCCGCCACTTCTGCTGCGTACAGAGTGCATACCACGACGTTTCTACAGGAAAAGCCATGCGCTAGGGCGCCGTCGCCTGCTCTTCTCCGTCGATCTGCCCGCCGAACATAACAACTACCTTGGAGGTAAACAATGTCTGCTAATGGGAATGAGAGACAGAAGAAGTCGGCTTTTAGCTAACACTTACACTGCTACTTCTACTAACGTTTCCTACTGGAACATGCCAATGGCTGCTAATGGGGAATGAGAGACAGAAGAATTCGGCTTTTAGTTAACACGCACGCTGCGAATTTTTTATTGTTCAACAACGCACAGGAGAAATCTCCCACCGGCACCACCTTGGAGGTCAAAGCGTAAGACTGGTTACGCACTACGACTACGACGAGGGACGAACGGGTGCCGCCTTAAGGAGCTTCGCCCCTAAGAATGGCTGGCCACGCAAAAGAATTAAGAATGGTGCACCGGCCTTTGAACAACAGTGACTTTCGTCACTTAGGCCGACTATACTGCGGTGTCGCGCAGGTTTCTGTCCATGGGGGCGGGTGACGAACACTTCCCCGCCCTTTTTTTGTCGCCGACCGGCGGTGCTTTGCTCGCCTTCGTAAAAAAAAAGTCATTTCCGATCTGGAAACACGTCAGGCACATCTAAAAAAAAAAATCCACGCATATCCACGGAGTGAATGATCATGAGTGGGCGAAGCTCCGGAGGTTCATCGTAGATCGTGCCGAGTTCTGGATTAATTTAGTTAATGCGCACGCTACGAATCCTTATGGTTAAACTACGCACAAGTGAAATCTCCCACCGGCACTTTATTGCAAGTCAAGATGCAGTGCCTATATATATATATATATATATATATATATATATATATATATATATATATATATATATAGTATTTTCAGATTGAAGTTCGATGGATCCGGTCCAATGTAGGGTTGAAAAGAGACACGTTCAAAATTCTTGGTTTATTAACGTTTCGGCCGGTGGGCCGGCCTTCGTCAGAATAACCAAGTTATTAAACCAAGTTATTCCAAGTTATTCTGACGAAGGCCGGCCCACCGGCCGAAACGTTAATAAACCAAGAATTTTGAACGTGTCGCTTGGTTTATTAACGTTTCGGCCGGCCCACCGGCCGAAACGTTAACAAACCAAGAATTTTGAACGTGGCTCTTTTCAACCCTATATATATATATATGGGTGGCCGGTGAACGGTTCTCCAGCGCGAGCAGTCGGTATTTTTTCAATCAAGAAACTCGCTAGAAGACGCTGCCTGCGCCAACGTTGTTTCTCGCGGGTGAGGGCGCGTTGTCCTTCTTTGCAAGCTGGTAGAGCGTTCATCGAAGAAAGAGCGTTTCATAGTCAACGCGCGCCTTTCGCTGTCTCTCTCTCTCACACAAGACAGCAGACGGAAGAGTGAGAGTATAGAGGATAGAAGGTTTTCCTAGCGTCGTGAAAGGCGCGAGCCATGTGAAATATTTTGCTATGCTACGGTAGATGTCACCAGCGCCCGCAGGCGGGTGCGCTTTTCGGCGGGCGCTCGCAAGTTCGGAGTGTTTTCCATCGGTCGCTACTCCGGAATACCTTTTCCAAAAGAACGCAAGTATGAAACAACAGGGACACAATCACGTATGAGGTCCCAGTAGTTTTCAAAAATTAAAGAGCATGTCATAACTATTATTGATGAGATAAAGCTTTGGTTTGAGTGAGTTGGACCGCAGTTAAAACAGCAGCTTGCAACAGAGAGAAACGAGACCGCGCGCTTGGGATGTTTCTGTGTTGATGAACTTCGTCCCTGTTGCGCTGCTGTTTGACCCAGAGTGACGAAGGCCACGCAAGCAGCCATAATAAAATGGAATCTGTTTTTTTTTCCTTCAACGGGAAAAGTGACACCAAAAAGCACGCCCTGACCACTGGTGGCAGGCTCAATACCACACCCTGGACAAAGTCGTATTTCGTCGACCTTCAACGGCAGGGCAGCATCTAACTCGTTGCTTACACGAAACTCGTCCATCTTAACGCCACGGCCAAACACGCGGCAAGTGTGCAAGTTTTCCTGTGTCGCAGCAGCTTCCGTGGACGTCGAAAACGTAACGTGCTTCGAGACACGGACGTCACACGGCTCCGTGCCGGTGTGCCATGCGAAGCACACACCAGTGGCATCACATGGAAGGTGAATCTTGCTGCAGAATGCCGACGGTAACTCAATTTCCCCCAACGGGCACGGCCCTTGCGGCGTTTCATCCGTCTAGCAGGTCTGTGCTTCGGCGGCTTCAGGTGGGACGTTGTTCAGAGCTCTGCACTTCGCCGGTGGTGTATAGCTGTTACTCGGGTTTCTTTATGCTCCATTTTTCGGTAGTTCCTACGTGAAATATGATGGTGCGTCAGGAAAAATTGTGGGAACAGCGTCCTCCGTAAGCGCCGGACGTTCCCGGTCGAGCTCGACAACCTCCCCGTTAATTACTTGCCTGAACGTTCTCTGAATAAATCGCATATCGAAGTGGCGAGAACACACAATGCAGCTATCCGTGAGCACCTTGTCGTCCCTCTTGATATTCCTAGCCCATTCCTTTAGGCGAACACGATCAGGCGGAACGTGGAACAACGAAACCTTTTCTGTTGACTTGTAACCGCCTTTACAACAAGGAACAAAACACGGTCCGCTTTTTTTTCCAAGGGCCTTGTCACAGAAGTCCAGCACGTTGCATCGCATCAGGTCGTAGCACTGCGGCGTCAACGTAAAAATACCGCAGGAACGAGGCAAACACCGCCGACACACGTGCTACAGCAACCTAGCGACTTTGTCTGCATTCCTTTGGCTGCTTGGGCACACACCCGCCTGAGAGCAGCAGCGCCCCCACCTACCCGCTCACCGAACACCCAAACTGGTTTCACTGGCGCTTAGGGAAAGGGCTCCCGTTCCCGACACTAGGAAAACCTTTCCAGCCTCTATAGTGAGAGAGGTCGTGCGCCGGGAGGCACGCGCCGAGGGCGAGCGCGAGCGTGGCTACGACGCTACAAGGTTGGATGGATGGATGGATATTAGGAGCGTCCCCTTTATAACGGGGCGGCAGCCGGGCCACCAAGCTCTAGCTTTATTTCTGTTTCCTCTACAAACAATTATTTTCCCGAATGTTCTCACAACTAATTTTTCTCCTCGTCTACTTATTTTATCTATTATCGTTCCGCTGTGATGCAACAATCTTACCCGAACTACCTTGCGCTTTTGTTTGCTCCATACTTTTGCGCCACCAATGCTCTAAGCGCCTTTTACTTATCTATATCGCCGACATGTTCAGCTTTCCCCTGTTACTCCTGAAACCCATGGCCTCCTGTAGGGTGGTGTCCACAGCTACACCTGGGTGGACATCTGTACATTCAATCAACAGACAGAAATGGATGGATGGATGCTATGAGCGTCCCCTTTGTAGCGGGGCGGTGACATGTGCGCCACCAGGCTCGTAAGAAGATGCTTTGGCCGGCAGTAGCGCTGTCAGCCATAGAGCGCCGAAGAAAAAAAAGTGCAAACACCCGGATCGGTGCGTTTTCTACTGCGTACTCATACTCGGTTTGCGGTATCAGAAAGATCGAGCGCCGTAGCGCCATATATTGATCAATTCGCATACTAGCTAAGCAGCACCGCAGCGCCATCTCGTGATCATTCTGAGATCATTCAAGAGCGAGCGCATTCAAGAGCGAGCACGAGACCTAGCGGTCTCGTGCGCCATGCGCTCCCATACTACGCGTTCCCACACATCTGAATGAAGCGAGCACCGCTAAAGCCCCTCTACTTCGTAAAAGTACCGCCATCTACTCTCCCCACCGCCACCTCCTCTCCGCTCGCGACTGCGGCGCCCCCTGGAAAGCGCCACGAGCTTTCGGTTAGCTTTCGAGCTGGACGCGCGCCGCCGCTGCCGCCGTCCAGCCGTGGCCGTGCCTCGCGTACGGTTTGATATAATGATTCCCTCTACTGCGTTGATTTTCTAAGCAGGAGTGGGTGTGCTCACCATCCGGTTTACATAATGAAATATCGCCTCAGAAGAGCTGCTGCAAACCATGCGCAATTTGTAGCGAAAGCGAACGTGGTTTAAGCTTTCTTTCTGAGCGTATAGTGTTTCCTTCTGTATCTGGCGCGGATAACCATAACTATGTTTACTTGGAAAAGGTTGAAATGAAATTCTGTAAACACAGCATGCTATTTATTGCATCGGCAAGAAATATTTAAACCGCAGCTGTGGTGTCAAGCCACGTTTGGGAAGGGATAGTTCCCGTGCGTATAAAACTATCTCGGTCGTCTGTAACTGCAGCAACGCCAACAATGCCCTTGGAGGCACACACTCAAAACTTCATGAAGTTTCGCACGTCCTGCCATCCTCTGCCTGCCCGATGACTTGTGCACGCAGTACGCCGTTCTGGGATGTTTGGCCTGTGCGGCGCAGTTTGAACACGTTGTCGTGAGGTTTTGCATGCCTGCGTGGGTGTTGCCGATGTAGGTGACCAATATCGCCCTTACGCACGGAAACTATTTCTAATTGCTAGAAGACCGCGCTAGTGCGTTGTGAATGTAGAAGTAGACGAACGCATTCACGTCACTACTACTACCGAAATTACCGCTCGCTGTTGGAGAAGGTGTCGCCCATTTCAAGCGATGTATACTCTGAACACACTCCACAGCGTGACCTCGATGCGATGAAAAATTTCGGCACTTCGTCATATGTATAGCCATACAGTTTTTTTTTAACTGCGAACGGCTCATTCAAAAATAAGCACGCGCGGCATGCAGGCTGTTGAAGAAACGGGCTGCGCTTGCGAACAGCCGCGATCATCTTTAAAACCGAAGTGGTAACCCCTTTTCAGGGAAATGCTCTTACATGAAAAACAGGTATGCAGGAAAAGGCGCAGCAACCCGGCATCGCGACAAAACTAGCCAGACGTACACGTGCACTCCGCACGTCGTGCACTTGCGACCGGCGAACACACAGCGCAGTGGCACTTTGGCGCATCCAACATGGCGCCGAGCGGCGAGAAAACAAAATACCAAGAAAAAAAGTGAGCGCGCTACCACGTGACTGCAGCCGCCCTATCGGAGGCGAGGAGAGGAGGAAGCGGCGTTGTTCAAGAGATGGCGGTACTTTTCCGTAGGTAGAGGGGCTTTAAGCACCGCAGCGCCATTACGCCATCTAGTGAGCACTTCACGAACTAGACGAGGTGGCTAAGAGGGACAACAGAGGATGGAAAGACCCACGGCGTAAGAAGCTCCGCCCCTAAAAGAAAGGCCAAGAGATGTACGTACGTGCCCTGCACAGCATCGCGATACAAACGCGACATCGTAAAAGCATCCCACTAGACAGATACAAATACATTTTGCAAATTTATCTAGATACAGAGGTATACATAGTCACAAATAATTAAGAGAAACGTCGCGATAGTGTTGTGTCGCGATACTTCCGAGCCCTGATTTTAAGAAGTGTTGCTGCTCTATATTTTTTTAAAGGAAGTAACTGTAACGGTACTTACAGTTACAGTTACCGTGTAAGAAGTAAGTGTTACAGTTACAAGTTCCTCTAAATGAAAGTAACCAGTTACAGTTATAAGTTACTGAAAAAAGTAACTAGTTACTGGTAACGCGTTACTAGCAACTAGTTACTGTCCAAGACTGCTGTTATCACCCCACTGAGTAGGCGGATTCTCAACAACTCTTTTAGGGGCGAAGCTCCTTAGGGTTTTGGTCGTTTCCTCCTCCGTACATAGTATGTAGCCACCTGTAGTTTTATGAAGTGCTCACTAGATGGCGTGATGGCGCCGCGTTGCTGTCTTCATTCGGATGTATGAGAACGCGTAGCATGGGAGTCTGTCCGTCCGTTCGAGCGCTGCGGTGCTGCTTAGCTAGTACGTGAATTGACCAATAGATGGCAAGAAGGCGCTCGCTGCATGCTCTAGTGTGATAGGAGAGTGCTAGATGGCGACACACAGTGTTTGTCACGTCTTTGATGATGTACTGCGCAAGATTCACGGTTTTTACAGATGAACCTTCGGAGCTTCGCCCACTCATCATCATTCACTTCCTGAATATGCCTGGATTTTTTTTTCCGTTGAGCCACCAGGTCTTGGTCTGAGGCTTGTGCGTCCGCCCGATGGAGTCTTGGCTGGTGGTCCCTCAATGTTGCTTATGCCTTTTTTGTCGCCCTGGCTCGCCGGTTCTTCCAGGGATCTCGTAATCGCTGCACTGCTGCCGCCGTTCGTTAAGACGGCAGTGGCGTCCCGCGCGCTGCACTCGGAACCGCCGACAGAGCTGGCGTCGCAAGCGGCGCCACCCGCCCTTTCAGGAATAGGGCCAGACCAGCGGCCAGACGCTCTAACGGCACTCTCTAGCACACTGGTAGTATCCACTGGAACACTCTGAGCCAAAGTCGGAACAAGCGTCCCAAGAGACACCTTCCTGCTGAGCCGAAGGCATTGCTTTCTTGGAAAATTGGGCGCTGGCATCCTTTGCCAAGTCTGTCAACTCGTCCAGTCTTGCTGCGTTTTCCACTGGTCCCACTTGACCTGCTATTGTTGCAGCAGTGCAATTATTCCTGATAGAACGCCATCTCACTACCTTTAGCCGCGTCTTCAGCCTCCGTTACGTCCATGATGTGTTACATCGAGTCCTCTGTTTCCTTTGATCCCTCCACCGCAGTTTAGGAGCGGACGCACTCTGCTTCTACGTGTCCAAAACGGCGACACTCGGAGCACTGCGGTACTACTTTACATTCATGGCGAACATGTCCCGAACACTTGCATCACAGGCACTACATAGGCCTTCCTGGGGCAACCACCAAAGCTAGTTCACCAGCAAATCTGATCTGATGAGGCAGGTCGTCAACCCTGGCTCCACTATTCAGCTTGATAAGTGCCGTCCGCGTTGTCGAATTCTTCTCATTCACGCCTTCCAACGCTCCCGTGTCACCTCCGTCACGTTGCCGAACGCTGCTAGCTCTCATCACGTCGTCGTCAGCCACGGCGTGCAACAGCCTGTGAAGCCGTAGCTTCACCTGTTGCTCCTGAGGTCGATGACAAGGCAGCGTCGCCCCTTGACCTGGAGTTCTTTCAGTTGAGCTTTGTGGCCTCCGGACTGTTCATTGTCACGGCCCACACATTATTTACCTTGTAGGCAACCAAAGCCACTACGTCAGGAAGCAGGCGTTCCTTCTGAAGAGCGGTCCTGAAATGAACCGTGGAACTCGAATATATCCGTGCAAAAATACCGGGTTGAAAACAACACGTCCTTTTGGGAGATTCGGCATGATGATCTCAATGTCTTGGTCAGTTTCAACTGTCGTCCTGTTTCCGCGGCCACCAAGGATCGCCTTCTCCGCTCCACGGGAGCCCATGATTCTTGCGCCCGGCGCGTGTGAGTGCAGACGAGAGAATGACCACTCCATCGTCAGACTTGAAGTGCGGAGGGAAAGAGATACCTTATATGTATACTAGACCGCTTCATAATTTGCATCTAATTGATGTCCGGTTAAAGGAAACGTATTTAACGAGCAAAATTGCTCTTAAATTAATATCGCCTCCCTTGCATTGCACTCTTCGTTCTCAGCAGTGGCGCTGCCACCTAGGACCGATGGAGCAAAGCCGCAAATTGCCGCCTGAATATGCGCGCCAGCCAGCAGTTAGCGTTTCAGTAGTTTCGACACCTCTGTTGCCGCACAGCCTCTGGCGTCCTGCTGGAGCTCAGCAGCAAATGATGCGCCTTTCGCACAGCGAAGTGTACGTTCACAAAACGATCCGCTGACAAACAGCTCGGCTTCGCTTGCAAGGTTTCACCGTTTGCGAATGCTCCTGGTTTTTTGCAAGGTTGTGTAGGGCGCTGGCGCGTCCAATGCAGTGTCTCCCGAGAGGTGTGAGTCGTTCGAGAGCTCTCGCTTGTGTGCCACTGTGGAGGGTCCCTGTACGGTGTCGAGGTGCCCCTAACGTGTACATGCAAGGGGTCCACATGTACAGAGTACCCAACGCGTCTGGCGCCCCTCGGTTCGTCAGATTGCCGCTGATGTGCGAAGACAGGTTTCACTTTCGTGTTATACTGATTCCTATGACATAAGGACCAGCCACATTTTTTCAGTCATGTTTCGAAACGCATCGTCCTCAGGCAATGCTAGAAAGTATTCCTTTAGGCCGCGCATATTGAGTGCGTAAACGTCATTTTGACGTCACGGTGTTCCGCGCTCCTTCGGGCATCAGACAACGCAAATCTTTTTCGACCAATGGCAGACAGCCAGTCAAGCAAAAAACAAGCAAAAATGGGCCACTATTTGCTGCCTGGCGTCCTGTAAACGCAGCTCAGTGCCAAAAGCAAAGAGAAATAAAACTTTAGTGTGCACCACCAGGTGATCAAAGACAATGTTTTCCGTCACGCAAACAAATCCAGCGTAAGAATTGGTTGCCCTTGTGATTTGTGTTTTTTTTTTTTTGGTGAATGAGCTAAACGCACACCCACGTGGTTTGCACCAGAAATGTGGCATCCTTTGTTTTTGAGCATCAAAGTGAGAAACTGATGAAGATTGGATGAGGTTCGTTTGAAGACGAGACCATTCGAAATTCACTTAAAACGTGGCTGCGACTGCTGCCACGCATTAGGGCAACCCGAAACATACAGATCAAAACAGCTCATAAGAGAATTGTGCTGAATAACGCACAAAATTGGAATAAAACTTCAGTGTTCTTTTTTACATCGAGCTAAACTGGAACTACCACCACGTCAGGCCATTTTCCTCAACAGTGCCTAAATTGTGACCATACTAGGCAATATCAAAATGAGTTGAGTTTATTTACCACGGACAGTTGTACAGTAAGTGGTTGGAACAGGGCGCTGGCGCGTCCAATGCAGTGTCTCCCGAGAGGTGTGAGTCGTTCGAGAGCTCTCGCTTGTGTGCCACTGTGGAGGGTCCCTGTACGGTGTCGAGGTGCCCCTAACGTGTACATGCAAGGGGTCCACATGTACAGAGTACCCAACGCGTCTGGCGCCCCTCGGTTCGTCAGATTGCCGCTGATGTGCGAAGACAGGTTTCACTTTCGTGTTATACTGATTCCTATGACATAAGGACCAGCCACATTTTTTCAGTCATGTTTCGAAACGCATCGTCCTCAGGCAATGCTAGAAAGTATTCCTTTAGGCCGCGCATATTGAGTGCGTAAACGTCATTTTGACGTCACGGTGTTCCGCGCTCCTTCGGGCATCAGACAACGCAAATCTTTTTCGACCAATGGCAGACAGCCAGTCAAGCAAAAAACAAGCAAAAATGGGCCACTATTTGCTGCCTGGCGTCCTGTAAACGCAGCTCAGTGCCAAAAGCAAAGAGAAATAAAACTTTAGTGTGCACCACCAGGTGATCAAAGACAATGTTTTCCGTCACGCAAACAAATCCAGCGTAAGAATTGTTGCCCTTGTGATTTGTGTTTTTTTTTTTTTTGGTGAATGAGCTAAACGCACACCCACGTGGTTTGCACCAGAAATGTGGCATCCTTTGTTTTTGAGCATCAAAGTGAGAAACTGATGAAGATTGGATGAGGTTCGTTTGAAGACGAGACCATTCGAAATTCACTTAAAACGTGGCTGCGACTGCTGCCACGCATTAGGGCAACCCGAAACATACAGATCAAAACAGCTCATAAGAGAATTGTGCTGAATAACGCACAAAATTAGAATAAAACTTCAGTGTTCTTTTTTACATCGAGCTAAACTGGAACTACCACCACGTCAGGCCATTTTCCTCAGCAGTGCCTAAATTGTGACCATACTAGGCAATATCAAAATGAGTTGAGTTTATTTACCACGTACAGTTGTACAGTAAGTGGTTGGAACAGGGAAAAAAAGCTGCATGAAACAGCTTGACAATGCCCCACATCCCCATGTTCACTGTGACAACAAAACGACAAAAGCAAAGTAAACGACAAGACAATCTAAACCAGCAATGCACAGGCTTTACATCGGAGCAAAGAAGTTATCCAAAGTTATACAAACCAGCAACGCACATGCTATACATCGGAAGAAAGAAGTTATACAAACAGAAATAATATTAACCATATAAGTAATAAAGCATATTTAAAGTAGAAGTATTAGAGAGCGTACGAACATTTTCACAAGTAATTTTTAATTCAGTGTATTTCGCAAGCAATAACGCAGTGCCTCAAAACCATAATTTGTGCGCGGCCTCGGCACATGCCAATGTTCAGAGTGTCGGTTTAGGCGCGTCGAAGGATTTAATTGTAAGTTAGCTAAACTACGTATATAGCTGCGACCTTTTATGGTATCAGATCTAAAAGAGATTACTAAGGAATATTCGTAGAGCAGGTTTAATTTGATTATTTTATGTTTAACGAATATTTGTGAAGTATGAGCGTTAGAAGGGAGGTTAGCAACAGAACGTAGAGCTTTTTTCTGTAATAAGACTACTTATAGATTGTTTTGTTCCATTACCCCAAATTAAGTTGCAATAACTCACATGTGATGTAAAGAGCGCCTGAAATATCGGAAGTTTTTGAGGACCTGGCAGTAGACGCTGACATTTTCTCAAGACACCTACGACTTTCCAAAGCTTGTTGTATAAAAATTCTGTATGATAATCCCATTTCATGTGCTCATGGAAAACAACGCCCAAAGATTTCGCGGTGGAAGAGAATTCGATTATGCTGTTATTTAACATGAGATTCTAGGATTCAGTGAGTTCATTAAGGGGGGATTTGGAGCGAAAAAGAACAGCTTTTGTTTTGGAACAGTTTATAAGTAAAGAATTTTTAAGGGTCCAGGTGTGTCTCTTTTGTAAAGTTGAGTTAGCTGTATTTACGTGATGACTAGCATTCGTACCTGAAAACAATAAGCTTGTGTCGTCTGCGTAGATTATGTATTGGGCTGAAGGGTCAACATGTACAATATCGTTTATGAATATGATAAACAAAAGGCGACCCATTATGCTGCCTTGGGGAACACCATCGTTAACAGTTTGCACAGACGAAATTGCCGTGCTTATAGATACACACTGGTGTCTGTCTGTTAGGTAGCTTTCGATCATATGTAGGGCTACGCCACGAATTCCATAACACTGCAGTTTTCCTATTAATGTCTTGTGGTTTATTTTGTCGAAGGCTTTCGACGTATCTAAAAATATTCCCAGTGTGAACTTTTTGGCCTCGATATTTTTGAGAATCAATTCTTTTTGAAACAATAGAGCTCTTTCGGTTGAGAAGCCTGATTTAAAACCATATTGTGATTGAGTTATAACGGAATGTTTGTCGAAAAATTTCAAAAGTCCAGCATGAATAATTTTTTCAGGTCCTTTGGAAAAGAGCGGCAGAATTGAAATCGGCCTGTAATTAGTTAAAGTGCTTTTATCCCCATTTTTGTGGATCACCGTCACCTTAGCACCTTTCATATTCTGTGGAAAAACGCCACATAGTTTGCTCCACCCAATACAAATGCAACGCTCATAACACATTAGTTGCTTTGGCAAGTGGAACACCATAGCTTCCAATGTTCCACTGAGAAGCAATTCAAACAGTCGCTTTAAACAAACAGGAGCATGCATAGCTAAAGCCTCTGTGAAAGCATGTCTTTATACCAAAATACATGTGTGTGGACCGTGTCGCAGCGTCTGCACACGCCTATAAGAGTTATAAAAGAGGTCAGAAATTGATGCTGTGTATTACAATTGCCATTTGTCCCGGCCGCGCAACAGGACAGAACTATCATGACCAGAGGTTTGTAAATGAAAAAAATCACAGCATATCCACGGGGTAAATGACGAGTGGGCGAAGCTCCGGAGTGAATGAATCATCGGTAAACCATGAATCTTCGGTGTACTTCCCCAGTCGATCATCATGTAAAGACGTGAGAAACACCGTATTCGAACGCTCGGATCTCGCGTTTAAGGGGACTCTAGCAAACGCGTTAGAAACGTGCAGTACACTCTAGTAAGGGGGAGAGGCCACAGCGTCTTACGCAGCCCCTTACACAGGCCGGAACGCGCACCGCGTTTGCCGACGCCATCACATGACTGCTGAAAGAGTATATGGCGGAGAGGCCACAGCGTCTTACAGCAGCTTCTTACACGCGCCAGCACAAACGCATTATCATCATCGTTAGAAACGGGCAGTCTTTCGTTAATGTTGGGTATTTAGTGTCATCGTGGTGCATGTTTCCATGTGCGCTTCGTGGCGTAGTGCATGGCTTCAGGAAAGAGGCAGCTGATGATGATGATGCGTTTGTCCAGGTAGCAGCCTGGACACACAACGCCATCTATTCAGCCATCCATAAACTAAACTAGAAGTGGCTTGATACATACACACAGAGGAGGGACAGACCCACACCCTAAGGAGCTTCGCCCCTAAAAAAAAAAGCATAGAGGCCTTTTGTGCAACGGGCAACGTGGCTGATTTTGTGGGCACATGATTTCGTGCATGCTTCAGACGTCATACATTTTCTCAATGTTTTTATGTGGAGGGGGTAATCAGCGAATTTGCGAATAATTTTCTGCGTCTGCCAAGTAAACAGACAATGAAGGCATGCGCAAGGTTTTCCATAGGCTTCTGGCAAATTCTTGCATTCTGTAATACAACTTAATGAGCAAACAGACAAT
Organism: Hyalomma asiaticum; assembly: GCA_013339685.2. Lineage (NCBI taxonomy): Eukaryota > Metazoa > Arthropoda > Arachnida > Ixodida > Ixodidae > Hyalomma > Hyalomma asiaticum. Next base: position 126,604,239 of record CM023484.1, read on the forward strand.
GAAGCCTAGGAAAGCATAGGGGACGTTACTTGTGGTATTGTAATGGTGGAGAAAGTAGAAAGGAACTAAAGTGGACGAAAAGGCAAACCTGCCTTCGGTGGGACCCGAACCCACGACCTTCGTATGTCGCGTCCGATGCTCTACCTACTGAGCTACAAAGGCGGTCGTCCCCCCCCTCCGTCCACTTTATTGTGTATTTATGTACGTATTATCCTGGGAGTGTTAGGCAGCGCCACCCGTGGCCAAGGCGGCCAACCCTTGATAAGGGCGTGACAAGGTGTCATACACCACCTTCCCACCCGCCTAGAGAGTTGTAGGTAGTGTGATCTGCCGAGAACACGATGAAAAATCTTGATTCCAGTGTTGTTCAGATCAGTGACAATGAACACTCGTGTGCCATTTCAGATGCCTATTTATATGTGCTTGTGGACAGGCAATATTCTATTTCTCTGTGAATGTTCAGTGTGTCATATACTGCACATAAAACTTCCTTTAGTGCCTATTAACTCTTTGTCACATCAATGCCTCAATATTGCAAGAAACTGCAACATTTGAATTCAGAAAGCTTTTTATACAGTATGTATTATGCATACATAAACGAAATTGTATTATGGCGAAAATTAATCATGCTTTAGGATATACATACGTCCCTGTACTGGTCATTAGCTGTCTTTATGGTATAATGACTTTGATACCTATAACGAGAAATACAGATAGGCATGCTTTCCTTTTTAAAAATTGCACTTGTCGCAATGAAGCGCTAACATATTGAGAGGAAATACATTTTTATGCACGTCATGCCCATTCAAATACAAAGCGATTTTCGTTTAATCGGTGAGCGTCGGGCAATGATGATCTTTAAAGCAAAGGACCTTAGCATACACAATATTGAAGTACAAATGTAAAGCTTATACTAGTAGTGCAAGGTGATAAAACTACTTATTTGCACAGAAGTACTGCTAGAGATAAGAATATCATAATGCACGGGATGGCCCACGTTTGTCAGCCAGCCTGGCACATTCATGACCGTAATTGTAAACTGTATCATGACAGCAATACAGTAGAAATGCTTACGAATGGCTGCGGCAGTGGTAGTGCGGTTGCGGGAAGAGAAGGAAAAAGCTTTTAATTCGTGCGAGGTTTCTCGGGATCCTCAGTCCAGGGCTCCACTGGCCTTTACGGCTCCCTGGGCTTGGTCGAGCGGAGCCAAGTGGCTCTCCCGATCGCTGCTAGCAAGCCAGGCCTCCTACTGCCGTCTCCGAGGTGGTGTCCCCAGAACGGGAGATTGATTTCTTGTCGCCGCGATTGGCATTCGCGCGTAATCTGGGCGAGAGCGGGTCGTTCTCCACACCACGGACATGAGGAGGCGTGCATGGTAGGATTTATGTGATGTTTCCTTTGCAAGTGTCTGTATTTGACGCCAATCTCGCGTCTGTTGTCCGGTAAGCTACGGATATGGAGAACTGTATTTTTGTCGGTCGCCTCTGGTCGCTTCTCGAGGATGTCGCGTGGAGTCGTGGGAGGTTCCTCAAGGGTAGCGGCCGGTGCTCGGACGCTTATTTCGCGAACAAGCCGGTCGGCCCCCTGCTTACCTTCCAGCCCTGCATGTGCGGGGCGCCAGATTATTTGCATGAGAATTTTGTAAGTCGTTGCCAATAATTCGCAATGCTGCCCTAGGAATCGCCCCAGCCCGAAACATGCGGCAAGCGGATTGGGAGTCAGTAATCACAAGGGCCGAACCATTCCGCTTGTATGCGCATTTGATTGCCGTAGCGACTGCCGCCGCTTCATCCGTACTAATTGAAGGGGTTTTATCGATGCCGTTATGGTTTTAGTTCCACTTGTGGCCAGAATGGTGTAGTATTTGCCGTGCAGTCTGCAGGCGTAATTTTTTATAGCGTCTGGGCCCTGGTATGTCGCCTGCCGGGGTGATACATCGCGCTCATATTTTTAGGGATTGGAGACGCGATAATTTGGGCTCTAATGTTGCTGGATAATAAAGATGTCTCCTCGGCAGTGTGTTGCGGTCTTAAAGGGTAGCCTTTCTGCTGAAGTAGGGCTCTGCCTAGTTCCGTAGAATTTAATCTTACCGGCTGTGATATGAGCACTGCGGAAGCGAGTTCCTCGTAGGTATTGTGCAGACTTAGCACCTCAACTTTTTCAGTGCTAGCGTTGGTAGGCAAGCGAATCGCTACTTTGTACCCCGCTCTTATCATTGCGTCAATTTTGGCTGTTTAGGCATTGGTTAAGTTTTGGAAAGGAAGACTAGGTTATTCTGCTTATAACAAAAGTATGAGCAAGGCGGAAGGTCTCTTCCCTGAAGATTTGTCTGTCGCGTGAGTCGGTGTATCATACGCGCTACGTTCGTGGTCGATTTCTTGAGTGTATCGATCGCGTGCACTGCAAACGGGTTTCAACCCTTTAGGGAGTTGTAGGCTGTTATAACTGACTCCCTAACGGGCATGTGCAAAACTCATTTGAGAAGGGAGCTTTATTAACTCCCTTGTTATTGTTGTTTTAGTGGGGTTTCAAGGGAGTTCCTTTTTCCTCGTCTGAACCTTAACGCCGCAGGGTTTTTGGGGGGTATATAGGGAGTTTGCTATGCTGCTTCGCGAGTTGTCATTCGGAGTTCAATTATAGCTCCTTTGAACGCCGTTACGGTGGTAGCTTTTAAGAAGAAACTTGGGAGTCTTCTTAAGCTACTTTCAGCGCCATTATGATGGGAGCTTTTACCAGCAGCTTTGGGAGTAATTAATATCCCCTTTAAGCACCACCGCAACTGGTGCTTCTACGAGGAACCCGGGAGTTTTTACGAATTGGTTGTGGAGTGCTTTCTAGCTCTTATTTAGAGCTTTTACAGGTATTCTCGGGAGTTCTTAGGAATTCTTCATTTGTGTTTTGATAGGAACTGTCAGTATCTTTGGTGTGTAGCAGGCTGGTTCTTCAAGGCATCGACTGTACAGTGCGCATCCAGGACGGGACAGAGCAAGAGACATGTAACATACACACGGCGCGCCGTGTGTGTGTTACGTGTTACTTGCTCTGTCCCCCTGGATGCGCTATACAGTGGATGCTATGAACCACCAACAAGCCCGCCTTGCAGCCCTGGTTCTTCAAGGAAGCCGCAGGCATAAGACAAAGCAAAAGAGCGCAAGCATTTTATTGCAGTTGCACATGACGTGTTCAACACTGTATGACAGCATAAAGAGAGTGAAACAATTCAGACCCCTAAGGCCCCAACATCGAAGCAAGAGCGTCATTGATGTGGTAATAGGTGCGAAAGCCACGATAAGACTACGAAGCAAGCTACAGTGGAGGGCTCCAGAAATTCTGACCACCTGGGGTTCTAAAATGCACTGACATCGCACAGTACACAAGCCTCTATCATTTCGTCTTCATCCAAATACAACCGCCGCTGCCGGAATCGAACCCACGACTCCAGCCGGGCACCACAACAAATTATGGCAGAGGGATGCAAGAGAACTTCAGTACACGTCATGTATGAGAAGCTGCGAGTTTCACATGCTCTTTATAATGGTGCTAACGCTGTCAAAAGCACCACGGGCAAGGCAAAATGAACGTAAACATACCATCGATGTTTGTGATGATGGTGGCTTTTAATGGCGCAAGGGCATCTATGGCCAAACAGCGCCAAACAGTTGGTTATTGGTCAACTCAATGTTCATCAAGGTAAAATGAATCAAGGGATAAAAACAAGAGTGGTGTGTAGGGCCTAAAATCAATTGTAAGAAATGATGCTATCTACACGGGTCTAAAAAGAAAAGCATGCGTTGTTTACGGAGCCATGCTGCTTCAGCAACAGTCCTTGCCTGGGCAAGGAATGCGAAGCGCGTGACATATGAGGTAAAAAGCTCAGCCCTTTCCTCAATAATGAAGGAATCCTGAGGTCAGTGGAGATATGAAACTACGCGTAAAAGACCTACACTAGTTAAAAACGTAAAAACTTTTGTTATCGAAAACATTTGACAGTCTCCAAGCAAATGTGACGGATGTTGAGGTATTTGGTGTGTGTAGAGTTCTGTGAAGTGATGTTGCTTTTCTCCTATGCTCTCACATTCGATTAAAACATGCATAACGGTCAGACGATCACCACATTTTGTACACTGAAGCGGTGGGGAATTGTTTAAGAGATGTGAGTGTGTTGCATGAGTGTGTCCTATTTATTTATTTATTTTATTTCGTACATACTGCCAGTCCTTATTGGGACTATTGCAGGAGGGCAAACAAACAATGAGACAAACAAAAAAATATATACACGAGCACACAGCGTACCTAATAGCCAGAACAGAGAAAGAGAACTTACACAATGTTAATTTGGGTGATTATAGCAAGTAGCTCGGACATAATTCTAAAAGTGCAATAATGAACACACCAGGATGTTCTGTAGAACAAAAAAAACGTAAATACAGAAAAAATTCACTCGTTGACAGTGCTTAAGTGTTCTTCAAGTAGCATGAGGAACTTATCTAGATCCCTACAGCTTATCGAGTGTGGTAACGTATTCCATTCCCTTATCGCCAGAGGAAAGAAACAATATTTGAAGCAATGGGTTTTGAAGCGGTATTCCTGTAAGGTTAGTGGATGTTTATGCCGAGACTCTGGTTTGAGACGAAGATATATACCTTGAACTTTCGATTTTCAGCTGTTTATGATAAAGCTGGAACATTTTTTGGCGTGCCAGTTTAGCCCGATTTTTTTAAGTGAATATTCCAGACCTACAAATTAGTTCTGATGGGGAGTCACTTAACCGATACTTGTTGTATATGACTCTAATTCCTTTTCTTTGAATTCTAATTTGCTTACTTAGTTATTAGTGGCAGAGAACCAGACCGCGCTGGCGTATTCGAGTACAGGTCGAGTGAAGGTTTGATATGCTAACAGTTTAATTTTAGATGGCGCAGATCGGAGTCGCCTTTTGAGGAAGAATAATCGCTTTAGTGCGGACGACGTCACGTAGTTGACATGCGCCTCCCATCTGAGGTCATCAGACATAACTAATCCGAGATACTTGTGCTGTTTCACTGTTGTAAGCGGCACGTCAGCAATTGTGTAGGGAAAATTTGATATATTTTGTTTGCGGGTTATTCGTAGCAAGGCTGAATTTTTTACATTTAAAGACATCTGCCATTTAAAGAACCATTCTTACACTGATGATAAGGCGTTGTTAAGAATAATATGATCTGAAGGGGAGTTTATTTCAGTATAAATTATACAATCATCGGCGAAAAGCTTTATGTTCGTTCCAATGGACTGGGGTAGGTCGTTTATAAATACAAGGACTCGAATGGGAGCCAAAACACTCCCCTGTGGTACTCCTGATGTAACAGTAGTTACTTCCGATTTTTGCTCGTTTATTTTTACAAATTGAGTCCGGTTGGTAAGTACGCGCTTATCTAATCAATAATCAGTTATTTCGCCTTTCCCTGTTGTCGCCTGTAATTTCGTCAAGATTTTGATGCGATATCCTGTCAAATGTCTAATGAGATGAGGTCAGTCTGCTTTTGCTGGTCTATTGCTAGAGAAATGTCGTGTATCAATTCAATTAATTGTGTAACTGTGTAAAGGCCCTTACGAAACACATGCTGAGATTGCGACAGAACGTTTTCTTTTTCTAGGAAAGTGCAGATATGTTTCATAATAATATGTTGGAGTATTTTGCAAGTTTTACTCGTTAAATATATTGGACGATAGTTAGCGACATCAGTTTCACTACCTGATTTGCGTACAGGAATGACCTGTGCCATCTTCCAGGCATTAGGTAATGAGCATGTCTTTAAGGATATTCTAAAAATTATATGTATGTATTTGGTTACCCATTCGGTGTAGCGTCTCAGAAACTCATTCGGTACATTATCTGGGCCTGCTTGTTTCTTTGTCTTAACTTTTAGCAAAAGATCTAAAATACCTGCGTCGTCTACGCGAAGAGCTTCAATGCAGTTTATTTATTTATTTAGAATACCCTCAGGGCCAGTGGAATTACAGAGGGGGTGGGGCAAAAATACAGAAAATTGGAAGTAGTTCAGAAACAGGTCACAATGCAAAAAAAAAGAACTCAGAACAGTTCATAAGTACATTTCAAAAGATTACAAGTAGTTATACAAATTATAGCGGCACAAAGAACAAAATACATGATACATTAATTATAAACGAAAGTCGAAATTCGGTGTATCAACGAAGATAGACACTTGATATAAGTATAAATGGCGGTGCCTATAGTTAAAAAAAATTCAGCGAAAGGTATCACGTGTAGCTTCTTTAAATTGGTTAGTATCCTTGATGGTGACAACATCTGGAGGAAGGTGATTCCACTCATCACTTGTGTGTGGCACAAATGAGTGAAGGAAAGAGGAGGACCTACAAGATGGAATGCAGATATTTTGTTGGTGATCAATGCGAGATGATATGTGATGTGGTGCCGAAAGGAGTTGGTGTCGTAAAAGGGGGTGGTGATATATCCTATGAAAGAGAGGTGCGCGATTTTACGTCGTAAGGCTAGAGGTGGTAATTCTAGATTAGTTTTCATTGAACTGATGCTAGCGGTCCTGTTAGATGAAATGAAACGTGTGGAGTTGTTTTGAATTTTTTCTACTAAATCAATTAATTTATGCTGACTGGGGTCCCATAAAGAGGCTGCATATTCTAGTTTAGGCCGGATAAGTGTTTTGTAGAGAATTAGTTTGAGGGACTGTGGTGCACGTGAAAAGTTTCGTCGGAGATAGCCGAGTGATTTGTTAGCTTTGCTTGTAAGGTATGCAATGTGCGTGTTCCAGGTAAGGTCAGATGAAATGTGGACACCAAGATATTTGTAAGATGAAACACAATCTAGAGGGGTGTTAGCGATATGATAGGCTGGTGGAGGGTTAGTACGCCTGGTAACGCGCATTGCCTTGCATTCAGTTATATTTAGTTCCATCTGCCATGTGTTACACCATGCACTGATAGCGTTAAGGTCAGATTGAAGAATGGTTGCGTCATTGTTAGAAGTTATTTCTCTAAATATTACGCAGTCGGCAGCGAAAAGATGAATATTAGATGAAACACAGGAAGGTAAGTCATTAATATAAATTAGAAATAAAAGCGGTCCCAAAACAGAGCCTTGTGGAACGCCCGAGTAAACGGGCCTTGAGGGTGAGTCAGAGTTGTTAGCAGAAACATACTGAGAACGACAGGACAAGAAGGATTCAAGCCAAATGAGAAGTTGGGGATGTATGTTAAGATGGCGTAGTTTGTGCATTAATAGATTATGAGGGACTTTATCAAATGATTTTGAGAAATCTAGAAATATGCAGTCTGCAAAAGAAGAGCGATCAAGAATAGCATGCAAATGGTGTGTAAATGATGTTAATTGTGTTTCGCATGAATACGATTTACGAAATCCGTGCTGAGTGTGCGTGAAAAAGGAGTACGATTCGAGATAGTTAGCAAGATTAGAAAATAATACATGCTCGAGAAGTTTACATGGAATGCTGGTGAGTGAAATAGGTCGGTAATTAGACGGAGAATGCTTGTTACCTGATTTATGAAGTGGAATCACCTTCCCTATCTTCCATTCGGCCGGGATGGAACCCGTGTCAAGCGATTGCTGAAACATTTTGGTTAGTATGATGGAACTGTAAACACTCGTGCTCTTCAGAAACTTCGAGCTAATTGTGTCGCAACCAGGGGGAGAAGAAAGCTTTAATTTATTGATGAGGCATTCTACGCCACTCGGATCAATTAGTATCGGATGCATTGGGGACGGATTACGACACTGCGTGATCGGTGGTAAAACACTGGTCAATGATGAAAAATTGGAAACAAAAACATCGTTAAGGACAGATGCGCACTTTTCAGGGGCTATAACGTTTCCTGCGTCATCTATGAGGATTATAGCGTTATCGTCTCTTGGATTGATGACGCGCCAGAATTTTTTAGTGCCAGTTTGAAGCATGGAAGGGAGGGTGTTTTTTAAAAAGTTTTCTTTTGCGCTGCGAAGTACAGCGATATATTCATCTGATACTAGTTTATGCGCGTTCCAATGATTGGAACAAGGACAATGTTTCGCTGATCTGTAAAGACGTTTCTTTTTATTGGACAGACGTTTTATGTGATTATTATACCATGGTGCCGATTTGTTTGGGGTTATGGAGCGAATTGGTACAAATTTGTCAAGTAAGGCTTTAGCCTTGTTACAAACAAACCCCAGTTGCTTAGAACGTCACGACTGTCAAAATTTAACAGATACGTGTCGACAAAATCGGACAGTTCACTGTTTATTGCATCAAAATTGGCGCGTTTGAAGTCACGGATGGTTTTACGCTTATTTTTGTGTTTAGGCCGCGACAGTTTGAGTTCGAAAGTTACAATGGAATGATCGCTCAAGCCCTGTAACACAGCTATATCATAAACAAGATCTGGTGAGTGGTGAGTATTAAATCAAGGGTATTGGCAGTAGAAATGGTTGTTCTGGTGGGTTTTTTGACAAGTTGAGAAAAAGAGAAAACGCCACAGTAATCTAGGAACTCTTGTGCGAGCATAGATGACGGGTTCATGCTGGGTGGATCGCACTCCCACATTACATTAGGGGTATTAAAATCACCGAGTAGGAACAAAGGTAGCGATGGGTAACGTGAAGTAATGCTGTTGGTTACATCATGCAGTGCGGTCACAAAGCTGTCTGAAAATGTGGGCGGCCGATAGCAAACTCCGATAACTATATGCTGCTGTTTTATTTTAACAATGACCCAGACAATCTCGAGTTCACTAGAAACTCGAATGCGCTGAGACAAAAGCGCGTTAGAAATTCCCAGTAAAACACCACCACCCTTCCGCAACGAACGATCACAACGAAAAAGAGAGAACTTTCCTAAGCACAGTTCACTATCATCTATTTCTGGGTGCAGCCAAGTTTCAGTGAGTACTATTATATCAGCATTACAGTTATCAATAGCAGAGCCTAGAAGGTCACATTTGTTAATAATGCTCCGGATGTTACAAAATAAAACGTGAAGCGGACAATCATCAGGCCCACAGCCCCTCCCGAATCCCTAGGTATTTGCACGTGTCGAGACACTAGCATGACGACTGTTTGATTCATAATTCTGCGCATGCTCAATTACAGAGTCAGAAGAGGCATCGTACACATATTCTTTGCTGTTAAGATGCATCTTCTTGTAACGAAGCTGAAAGGGCGGCTTTCCGGGTTGTTGTCTGGCGAATTCAGTTAACTTATTTCTGATGTTTCGTGTGGCAGGCGAAAAATCCTCGCTGACGATGATGGCTTTGTCCTTAAGTTTATTACGCTTGGCAATGACGGCTTCTTTTACTTTGTAGCTTGAAAACCTAGCCAGGATAGGACGGACTTTATCAGGAGCTAACCGATGAGCACGTTCGATAATGTTTTCCATCGGGTTTTTGAGAATGCCAGCAAGGGCGTCCATTATGCGTGCCTCAGTATCTGCCCATGATTCCCGAGAATCGGGCAAACCTCGGAAAAGTAGGTTTTGACGCCGCGACCTGTCTTCCAGGTCATCGACTCGAGCATTCAAGAAAGTGTTCCGAACGGTCAAAGCGCTCATCGTGCTCGTCATCTTGCCTTGAACATCATCCAGTAAAGTGGTTCTATCTTCTATGTCATCAATCCTTTTTCAATGGAAACAATCTTTGTTTCAATATTTTCTGGCTTGCCTTGATAGCCTTGACGTCGGCAGCTAATTCAGAATGACCCTTTGCCGACTGCACTGCACGCGCTTGTAAGTCTTTTAGCAAATGAAAAATAACGGACATCTGCTCGGCGGGATCACTAGGCAGCCTATCTAGCTCTAACAGAGCAGCCTGTCTAGTGCCGGGTCCCGGGTTAGTTTCAATGTCACCACAGGTTAACAAGAAAAACATTGAAAAGCACTCGCAAGCAATATCACAAAGCACTTGTGGGCACGGGAGCAAAATAAGGAAAGGATCATAGCTTTTTCTAGCATATAAAGAATAACGCGAACACACCTGTGGAAAGTAAACGTGAGGCGGATGAGCCATGTTGTCGCTGCCGCTCTCGTGCCCACTAGAAAGTGGCGGTTGACGCAGGCAGTATATGTCGTTTTGAAAGTTGGTACTATTAGTTTCAACTTGGAGAGGCATGTCATTATCTGTAGTGAAGACTGAGTTAAAGTATTTATTGAGAGTTCGCCCTCTGCCTGCCTTCTTCGGGAGACATAACGTTATCTCCGATTTTTGTGGTTTATATAATTCCAGAATTTTTGGGGTGCATCTTTTAGAAAGTTAGGCAAAGTGTAGGAAAATAGCGATCTTTGGCTGTTTTTATTTTAGACTTCATAGAATGAATAGCTTCCTCGAGGTACTTGCTACTTACGGGATTCGGTCTTCGTTTACATGAGATTCGAAGTCGCTTTACCTTGCGTTTAGCGTGAATGATGTCACGATTTATCCACGGATTGGCTTTATTTTCTTTCTTAGTTTTAGTTGGGACGTAGTGTAAAGTGCAGTGTGATACTACTTCGTTAAATTTCTGCCATAACGATTCTATATCAACATCCGGGTACCTAGATAGTTCTTCAAAAGATAAAAATTCGTGTGAAAAATGATCAAGTATGCTAGTGTCGTCAGCGTTATTGAAGTCTAGACAAGTTGATACAGTTCTGGAAGACTTTATACGGTCATGCACAGCGGTGGAGCACGACACCACCTTGTGGTCTGATATGCCGTCTATTAATTCAACAGCTCTATCGGTGGGAAAATGTTCGCTGAGAAATACGAGATCAAGTATGTTTGAGGAAAGTCCCTGTATTCGTGTGGGCTGTTTAATAATTTGGGAGAGATTGAATGTTAGCATAGCATCAATAATTACATTAGAAGAGGGCGACTGATGTTGCATCGTAAGCCAGTCGATATCTGGGAGGTTAAAATCCTCGGCCATTATGACTCTACTCGAATGAACATGAGCGTGCAAATAGGCATATAACGAGTGCATTACTTCGATGCTTGACGAAGGACTCCGATAAACACAGCCAACCACGATCGGGCGAGAAGTGAAGTGCATTTTACAGAAAATAGCTTCCACTCCTACATCAGGTAGTATTGTGAAAGCAATGTCTTTTCTTATTAGGATAGCTACACCTCCCCCACGGATAGTTCTATCTTTCCGCAAGATTGCATAGTTTGGCGGTGTTATTTCGAAGTCCCTTACTTCACTTGACAGCCTCGTTTCAGTAAGCGCGACAAAATCAGGTTTTATTACGAGTAGAAAGGATTCCAACCAGGTTATCTTTTGAATAATGCTACGGGCATTAATATTTGCGAATGTTATTTGCTGCGTGACTGAGCGTTGCGTGGGCGCAAAGCACGCGCTTGAGCTTCGTTTTTTCGTTGCGGATGGCGAATGCAGTTCGCCACTTCATCCCATGTGTATAATTCATTGTTAATTCTTAGTTTGTCAAACACAAGGGCTACCTTTTCACCGGCCTCTTTCTTTACCTTGGCTGCTTGCCACAGTCTTTTCCTGATGTCTCGAACTCGGGGAGAAAAATCTTCTCCTACTGGAATCTTTGAACCCTTACTTGTAAACTTGTAGCAAGTCTTCAGTATACTAGTCTTATCCCGGAAATCCAGAAGCTTTAGTATTATAGGTCGGGATTTGTTGAGAACACTTCTACCTAGTCTGTGGATACGTTCTATGGCTACTGGTTCTAATTCAAGCAATTTCGTAATGGCCATGTCATTTACAATACCAGCAAGGTCCCGGTCATTTCCCTTTGCATCTTCCGGTATACCATAGAGTATTAGGTTACATCGGTGTGAGCGGTTGTCAAGATCGTGTAGTTTCTCTTCAACAACTGAAAGGGATTGCTGTAATTTTGTCATCGACTCATGCAGGTGGAAACCTTCTCATGTAGGGCTGCTACTTTTTCCAGCTTTAATTCTATAGCGGTGAGATGGTCATTTTTTATTTCTTTTATATCATCAGCAATTTGTTGAATCTGTTTACAAAGAAGGCTTATATCAGGTGCAGGTCCAGGGTTAGATTCTACGTCCCCACAAAGTAACAACAACTGGGTGAGGTGCAAGAGCATTTCAGACACTAGATTACAAAGCAGCCTCGGGCACGGCAGCACAATTAGGCAAAGATTATTTGAGCGAAAACATTTGCCGTAGCGATTGCTCACCTGGATGATGAAAGCAAAGGGATTAGATGTCATGCCGACAGTGCTGCCCTGCCATGCCCTATGGTCCCCGAAAGGCTGTGCTCCGGCTTTATACCACCGAAGTGACCGCAGCGCCGTCAGCGCACTGTCGAAGGCCACCGCTGCGCCAACTACTGTCGATGAAGGGGGCGTGATCCAGGTATCCTTAATCCTAAGGTGCGCTTGCGCTGTTGGTCCGTTGATTGGCAGGAGGCATGCCGGCTGTGTAGCGTCGATTGCAGCTCAGTCCAACGCATTCTGCCGGTGTTAGCAGAAAGGTAACGGCGAGCTGGATGATGAAAGCAAAGGGATTAGATGTCATGCCGACAGTGCTGCCGTGCCCTATCTGCATCGTGTCAGCTCTTCATATCTATCACGTTTCTCTGACCTTCCTATGTTTGGCTTCAATATATGCAGTCCGTTTTCAATTGCGCTATTCCATTCTTCGTGCCATTGCCGACGAATTGTGTTTCTAATGTGTGGCCTGAGGTCCTGATATGGTACAGAATCTACGTCAAGAGAACTGCAGAGCGCAGCTGCCGCAGCCAGCCTGTCAGCTGCCTCATTCCCTGCTATATGGCAGTGCCCTGGTACCCAGCACAGTGTTATTTTTAAGTTTGCATCTGTGAGCCGACATAAGACATTTTAGAAGGGAATTCGTGGCTGCGTTCTTTCGTCTCTTACTGGATGAAAACGCAGTTACCGCACTGAGGGAGTCTGTGTATATGACGGAGTTCGAATGTTTCTTCTTTAAAATGTGTTTTACAGGCAGCAGTATACCCCAACATTCAGCAGTAAATATGCTTGTATGTTCGTTCATTCTTACGGAGGCAGAAAATTCAGGGCCATGTGCTGCACATACTACAGAGGACTTGGATGAGTAGTGTAGTACTCTCCACAACTGTATTTTGCCTGCAGGTACAAGAAGTGTTGATTTCTTGCGAGTGTAGGCCCATGTTTGCCTACTTCAATAAATGACATGGCACAGTTAACGGCATGTGTTTCCCATGGGGCAATTGTGTCTGTGGGAGGTCACTTCAATATTTGAGACTGGTATGCATAGGCTTTCAAGGTTTGATGAAACTCTAATGGGCTACGGTGGAATTGCTGCTGGTCGCCTCGACAACAACTGGGTGTTCACTGTATCGCGCAGAAGCTCACCAGATGGATGCTCAGAAAGAGAAAGCACCTTTGTGGCACACAGAACGCTTGTGTACTGCCGCCTTCGTTCTAGTGACCATCGGTCCGCTTCGACGTACAGGCTGGCTATCGGGCTGGTTCGGAAAGCGCCAGCAGCCAGACGGAGCCCAAGGTGGTACACTGGGTCAAGCATCTTGAGAGCAGATATTGACGCTGACTCGTACACTACCGAGCAATAATCAATGCGTGACAGGACTACGCTATTCAGGAGGTTTATCAGACAGTCACGGTCTGTACCCCATGACTAATGGGAGAGAACCTTTAGTAAATTCAAGGCTTTCAAGCATTTCAATCGTAAATGCTTGATATGTGGAACAAAGGTACCATAATCAAAAGAAGAGGCGTGCAGGACACGGACACAAGAAGAGCAGTGAACACCACGAACGCCGACTAACAACTGAAGCACAGCACAGAGGCGAAAAAGAAAGAAGACACACAGCTTATCTGCGCATGCTCGGAATGGTAGCGCCACCTGTCATACTGTTACACGTGCCGTTCTACGCGATAGACAACTGCTAAGACATTCTATCTCCTCTCTGTTTAAGATAATCGACGGTTGACTCACGCATGCACTTCCACTAATACTAATATGCCAGGCCTCAACCAATAAACGCGTATCTTCGTTCCTATGCCTGTACAGGATCTCGGTTTTGTCTAACTCGGGCATGCAGCTACAGACCTGGCAGTGCAAGGATAGATTGGACGGCGTCCCACCTGATAGCGACCTTCTGTGTTCAATTAATCTTTGATTAATACAACGCGCGGTTTGTCCTACATAAAAACGTCCGCAGCTAAAAGGAATCTTATACACCACACCCATGCGACAGTCGGTGAAATTGTTCTTGGCTAAGTGCTTAACCGGACAGATATCTGTTCGCTTCTTACCTTCCATCTGCTCATTTCTTCTATGCACGGCAGCACAAACCCTTCCTAACTTATTGGGAGCCGTAAACACAATATTAACCCCATATTTACTTCCTACTGTCTTAAGCCTGTGCGAAACTGCGTGGATATACGGAATACTCACGACCTTTTTCTTGTTAATGTTACTCTCTGCTACAGCTTTAGTTCCGGTCGAAATCGACTTCTTAAGACGTTCTGCTACTGTGGCTATGGCTAGTCTAGGGTAACCTGCATCTAAAAGGCGCTCGACCTGCGCATTAAAGCTAATGGTCAAACGGTGCACGCACGACTTTGATAGGGCTGACTTTAAACAGGACAAGGCTATTCCGTTTTTTACTACTTTGGAATGCTTGGAGTCAAAGTTTAACAACGGCTTAGATGCTCTAGGGGAATACTGCCAACACACGTGATTCTGCTCAAATGACAACGAGATATCTAAAAACTGTATTACGTTTCTCTCCGGTAGTTCTTTCGTGAACCTTAGACCATCTCCATTAAGTTTAAATTGATCGCTTACATAGGTGACGACTGATTCAAAATCATTCTTACTAGAAAGTACCAGGTAATCGTCCGCATACCGAAATATTTAGATGCAGGTTACCCTAGACTAGCCATAGCCACAGTAGCAGAACGTCTTAAGAAGTCGATTTCGACCGGAACTAAAGCTGTAGCAGAGAGTAACATTAACAAGAAAAAGGTCGTGAGTATTCCGTATATCCACGCAGTTTCGCACAGGCTTAAGAAAGTAGGAAGTAAATATGGGGTTAATGTTGTGTTTACGGCTCCCAATAAGTTAGGAAGGGTTTGTGCTGCCGTGCATAGAAGAAATGAGCAGATGGAAGGTAAGAAGCGAACAGATATCTGTCCGGTTAAGCACTTAGCCAAGAACAATTTCACCGACTGTCGCATGGGTGTGGTGTATAAGATTCCTTTTAGCTGCGGACGTTTTTATGTAGGACAAACCGCGCGTTGTATTAATCAAAGATTAATTGAACACAGAAGGTCGCTATCAGGTGGGACGCCGTCCAATCTATCCTTGCACTGCCAGGTCTGTAGCTGCATGCCCGAGTTAGACAAAACCGAGATCCTGTACAGGCATAGGAACGAAGATACGCGTTTATTGGTTGAGGCCTGGCATATTAGTATTAGTGGAAGTGCATGCGTGAGTCAACCGTCGATTATCTTAAACAGAGAGGAGATAGAATGTCTTAGCAGTTGTCTATCGCGTAGAACGGCACGTGTAACAGTATGACAGGTGGCGCTACCATTCCGAGCATGCGCAGATAAGCTGTGTGTCTTCTTTCTTTTTCGCCTCTGTGCTGTGCTTCAGTTGTTAGTCGGCGTTCGTGGTGTTCACTGCTCTTCTTGTGTCCGTGTCCTGCACGCCTCTTCTTTTGATTATGGAATGTTACCAACTCGCTCAACTTTCTGTCCTTTTGAACAAAGGTAAGTTTTTCATCCACAATGACACCTAGAAATTTATGTTCTTTTTGAGAGGCCGTGACCTGCCCATTCATTATGATGTCGGGGTCCGGCCTAATGCCACGCTGTTTAGAAAAAAGGACAGACAGTTCTCGCGCAGTTAAATTTAAAACCATTTTTTCAGCCCAGTCAGAGAGTTTATTTACACCTAGCTGAATTTGTCGTTCACAGATGGCCAGGTTACAGGATTTAAAACTTATCTGGACATCATCCACATAAACCAGGAAGAGTTCAGCGTTGGTATGCTAGCCCCATTGCCGCTGCTAAGTCAATAAACCGTTCTTTCATTTACATGTTGGGATCCGTCCTTCTGTCGATCAGACGATCCCACATTGTCATAAAGAACTTCATCTCCTTTTTTCTTTCTTTTCCATACTGTTCTTTTTGCTTTAGTTGTAACTGCTTGGCAAACTTGCGGTGGCGGCACATTGCGCACTCTGTACTTGATGGGGGCCCAATGCTACCTGCCATTGTGCATATCTGATGATCTATGCATGCCCGTGGCTTTTCACTTTCTATTGGAGTTTGCTCTTTGATTTCAGTAAAAGAAGTGGCAGGGAGCCAGACTTCTGTCTTAAATTTTTACTATTTTCATGCCATGGAAATGGAAGATACCACTGCTAGCAAGCGATCTACAAGCCGTACCTGTTTGTTGGCAACTATCAAAGTTGGCTTATGACCCGTTAATGAAGAATAAAAGTAACACAAGAGGTAAACAGCTAAGCATACCCAGCTCTTGTGCATTCGCACACAGAAACTACTGATTACCACTTATGGTGGCTGAGCAGGTGGGATATGATGCCATTATACACGAGACCAAGGTTTAGATTCCCACGCATGAAGGCCAGATTTAGAATGGGGGAAAATACAAAAAAAATTACGGCATATCCACGGAGGGAATGATGATGAGTGGGCGAAGCTCGGGAGGTTCATCGTAGATCGCTGCCGAGTTCCGGATTAATTTAGTTAACGCGAACGCTACGAATCCTTATGGTTCAACTATGCACAAGTGAAATCTCCCATCAGCAATTCTTGCAAGTCAAGATCCAGTGCCTATGTATATATATGGGTGGCCGGTGAACGGTTCTCCAACGCGAGCAGTCGGTATTTCTCAATCAAGAAACTCGCTAGGAGACGCTCGCTGCCTGCGCCGACGTTGTCTCTCGCGGGCGAGGGCGCGTTCTCCTTCTTTGCGAGCTTTGTAGAGAGTTCATCTAAGAAAGAGCGTTTCCATCAACGCGCGCCTTTCTTTTCTGTCTCTCTCGCTCACAAGACAGCAGATGGAAGAGAGAGAGAGAGGCACGCGCCGAGGGCGAGCGCGTGCCTCCCGACACGCGGGTTACGACTGACGCCTGACACGGGACAAGGTTAGACTAAGAGGAGCTTCGCCCCAAAAAACGTCCGTGTGCTTGCGTTGGGGTGCACAACCACAGATGCTTGCATTAAAAGCCATACTTCGCCACGAACGTCATGCCCTGTAATCATGACTATGGCTTGTGAAGCCTGGAATGTAATGATAAATTTCAGCTCGTGCTCATTCAGGTTACGTGAGCCCCTCCATGGTGCCCCAGTGGCTATTGTACTCGGCTGCTGATCCGGGGGTTACGAATAGAATCCCGGCGCTGCATTTCGATGGAGGCAATATGTTGAGGCTCGTGCACTGTGCATTGTCAGTGGACGTTGAGGAACCGAGGGTGATTCGAAATTTCAGGAGCCCTCCACAACGGCGTCTCCCATAATCATAGCTGGGTTTGGGACGTAAAACCAGGGTTTGGGACGTAAAACCACAGAAATCATTAGGTTAAATGAGCTTTGGCCTTTTTCCTTCATGTGCTGTCTCCACGACATTTTCAGATTCTTCGACATGTCTCTAGCAAAGAAATGCACACGTAGCGCTGTATATGTCTTAAGCACAGTTGCAGTAATGTTATCCTTAGGCGCAGCAGGACCCATTTTCGGAACTGTGTCATTTCTAGAGCATCAAGTTCGCATAACATGCTACTGCACAAGTGAAAACTTTAAGTGCGTTGGTATAGTGCTTTCTGTGCTCCTCAAAGACAGGAACATCACAGGGATGCTTCCTGCTCATTAAATTACCTGGCACATGTTAGCCATGCTGCCGGCATGTATGGAGCACCAGATTGCCTGCCAGTCAGACATCCTTTTTGTTTTGAAGTTTTGTGCACAGTGTAGCCAGCAAAACATTGCTGTAACGGTGATCCGCTTGCTTGTATTGGGAAGTGCAGCCATTGTGTTTGTGTCTTTCAGGGCAAAGCACAGCTGTTCAAGCTTCCTTTCCAAGTGTGCATGAAGCTTTCCTTCTTGCACTAACTGTCTTTTACACCGGCCTCCAGCACGCCAAACAGAATACGGAAGATGTCCTCATGGAATTCCACATCGCCCTTTTGTCACACAAGCCCCGCCACGGTGGTCTAGTGGCTAAGGTACTCGGCTGCTGATCCCAGGGTCGCGGGATCGAATCCCGGTCGCGGCGGCTGCATTTCGATGGAGGCGAAATGTTGAGGCCCGTGTGCTGTGCGATGTCAGTGCACGTTAAAGAACCCCAGGTGGTCAAAATTTCCGGAGCCCTCCACTACGGCGTCTCTCATAATCAGAGCTGGTTTTGGGACGTTAAACCCCACAAAACAACATTTTGTCACACACTTCGCTCAGGCCCGCCGTTCAGTAGCGGCGATTCGGCATACTCGCAGGCTTCCACTTATGCTTAGGCCTGCGACGCCCTAAAAGCCTCGAAGCGGTACACTTAGTTTTGAGTTCGCCGGCCGACCCGTGCGGGTGGCACTTGTGGTGGTGTTGGTCCTGACTGACGCACTCTCAGACAAACACGGATAGGTGCTTAAAAAACATAAGCAAAAGCATTTAATCACGAGCGAGGCATAGGCAATTACAAAAAGAAATGAACTCGTACTATAGCAACACGCGCGACAGGAACTCGGAGGAAATACATGCGACAAGGTATCAATACAAATATAAACGACGCAAGAGTTAACATTGGTAATAAAATAACTAGATGAAAAGAAAACATAATGAGAACTAGCTCGATGCACTATCTCAGGTGCGACGCAGCGCACGCTTCCTTCTGACACCGAAATTCGGTGAATAGAAAAAGAACATTAAATTAAAATAATTATGCCCTACGGAAATGTCGAACAATAATGGTCGTGACTCTTACGTAGATGAGTTGACGGGTGTCACTGGAGTCTCGCCGGCTTCGGTAGAATAAGAGAGGGCCCGATGTTGTGCACGACTGTTTTCGTCACTTCGGCTGCTGCATGCCCGACGACTACACGAGACCCGCGACACCGCTGACTGATCTCTTGCTGGTCAGGACATCAACTGCCGTGGCAGCCAAAACGGGCCAGAATCATCTTCTCCCTTCTGCCTGACGGCATCTTAAGTTGAACAAAGCGCGCCGCCCCGCTACGGGGGGCCCAGGCCCGGCGGCTGCATTTCTTCGGCGGTGCCGGCGGCGTCCAGGGGCGTTGGTGATAAAACGGCCCGCAAGTCCAAGCTTTTCCTCGGGAGGCAATTAGCGGCTTTTGCCCTTTTTCCAAAGCACGCCGGACCTCGCTCCGCACATTCCCACGCCGTATCTTATCTCGTTGAAGACGAGGGCGGCCGAGAACACCTGGCGGCCTCGACGTAAAAATTGAGGTCACTGCCTTGACAGCTTTGTTTCTGCTCTGCGTAGGATATCCATGTCCCCAAGCCTGTGGCAAAAAAGTGAAGTTTTGTCGATAGTGATTCAAAAAGTCTCATTCAATAGGAATTCTTTCATCTTGGTGTTGGCCAGTGAGCATTTTCAGCACCAGCCTTCTCACAGTCGGATCACAACCTTTCCTTGATAATTGTGTAAGTAGTGAACGCTGTACCAGAGTGTGCGGCATCTCAAATTGTCAAGGAAGTTATTTTTCTTGGTCTGTCACCGATCCCGAGCTTTCAGGCATGAGATGCAATCGCCGGAAATCCATCTGCTAAAATGTCAGTTCCCCGAAAAAGATCCCACGAAAGCTTCGACAATTAGGTTTTGGTCCCCTTCGGCGCACTAGCAAAACGGCACCAGTCTTTCGAAGACCCAGTCGGAGCCAAGGCTGATCAAACAAATATAGCCTCATCAAACAGGCAGCTAGCAAAAACGTGCACAAGCATGGCTCCTCACAATACAAACACACATGGGTTACGGCATTGCAGGAAACCAGCAAGAATTGTACAAGCTCATGCACTGCAACACAGAATAAAGCACAGAAGTGTCCTATTCGCCAAAGTCACTCAAGGAGCCTCCTCAACTTGTAGCTTGCTGGCAGGGCTCGACGGCTGGCTCGTGGAGCAGCGTCGATACACATCTTGCTTCTCACTGAATAACATACGACTACCATCGCTACGACTGCTACTCACGGCCCGTGGTCGGCTCTATCGGCAGGTCGCACCCGCCAGGCGGCTCCACAATCGCACAGCCCACCAGCGCCACTGTGGCGACTTTTTCGGTAGCGTCGGGAGAGCTTTCGCGGGCCGCCATCAATACAAGGGAAGTGTCGGCGGTGCGCCCGCTGAGCGCCGTGTCGTCGGACATAATAGCAGTTTTTTTCTTAACATGAAATTCCACACGTATTTCGGAAGGATGTTCGGTGTAAGCCTGCCGCTAGCAAGGCGCGTTTTTTTTTTCTTTAGATTTCCCTCGGCGACGGGCGACGTCGGTCAATGGGGCGCGTTTCGCGGCATTGGCTTTTCGTTTGTCGTACCCCGGCCGTATCTGTTAATTTTCTTTATTTTCCTCATATGTGTCTTCCGCGTCTTCTGGGGACACGGGCACCCCGTTGCGGGGCTGTGAGGGGGGACAGTGGTCGCGGCAGTGACGCAGGCGGACCCCGGATGGCCTGGACCTTTAAGGCGCCCTGCGGCGCTCCAGGTGTACGTGTATACACGACCTTGTGAGCGCCCGCGCGCGCAAGGAGGAAGCGGGCGGTGGTTCGGAAGGCAGTTCTTCCGAAATTGACGGACGAGCTGATATGGTAGCCATCCCCAGTTCTCCGCACCGCGGAGAGACAAAGCTTCCACCTCGCTTGCCTGAATGGAGGCCCGGGCGGGCCCTTTTGTGCGTGAGCACGCAGCGATAGCGGCACTTCGGTCGTTCTGCAAACCGCACCTCGGGCGTCATTACGACGACCTGGGGCGGCTACGCTGAATGTGGCGTCGGCATGCAACATGCCGGTGGTGACGGCCCTGGAGACTCGCGAACCGTTTGTTGTTCGCCGTCGGAAATGCCTGTTTTTGGTCACTAGGGCTGTGGGCCACGCGTGCCGCGGAATAACTTTTGTTCAGGCGTCCCTTCCTCGCTCGCCGTGGGGTAGCATGCGCCTAAGCACAGCAGGGTGCCGATTAAGCGGGTCTGAGTAAGAGCCAGTACGGCTCGGCTTGTTTGAAATAACCAGAAGCAGACGCGCGGACGGTCCAACTTCCCCATGGGAAGGTTTCCTTCGGACGATAACTCTTACGGGCGAATCTTTTGGGCGCCTGCTCGTTTCCTTAACAGCGCCCGATCAGACGCGACACGTGCGCAAGTAACGCGTTTCACGTGCCCCATATCTTTGCCATCGCCCTTCGACCTTGGGTGGCATTGCTTACTTTTATGCGTGTCTTGTTTTGTGGTGATGAATGTGCCTTTGTATTATTCTACGAACATGCCCTTGCCGCCAGCCGACGGATTGGGTGGTGGTTTCACCAATTGGACCGGCCAAATTGAGGAGGCGGGACAAAGGGTGGAATCGCTGCCCAATGCCAGAGCGAAGTGAAGATGATTCGCCGGCTGAGACGTTAAGGCGGAGCGGTTCTGTTAATAAAGATGGCTTCGCTATGTGATGGGGCATGCTGAACGGGTGGAAAAGTGCTACGCACTGCCGGCTACGCCGGAGTAGGGTCGCCCTACGTACAGTTGAGCATCAGTTTTATTTTTATGTACCAGTCAACTCCATGTATTTTCTTTTGTATATTACTGTAAATACAGTTTTCGTTACCTTTTATTTAAACTGAAGTCTCTGAGCCTCCTCTTCAATTGTTACACATTTGCCCGCGAGCCTATCGCCGCCATACCAGCGGCAGCCAGCTCCTTCCCAACTCGCCCATACCGTCTCGGACGGTGCGTTTAGGACGCCGAGCGGGTAGCTGGAATCCCGGAGAAGAACCTTCGACACCACGGTCACAACTTTACTTTGGCTTCAATCGTACAGCATGCGAAAAAATGCGGAGAGAGAGCGAAGGACGAGAACGTGGTGCATACAGGCGCAACATGACCTCTTGCGTTATTGCCCTTTGTCTTTTCCTATATATAGCTTGGACCTTGTTCTTGATAGTTTAGGGAACCGCCCGCTCAACAATATTGTTACGCGCTATTCCGCGCAGTTAGCGGCGCATCCTGCCGAGCCTGGAGGAATGCACCAAGAAGATGAAGATGACGATCAGAGCAGCGCTCGTGCTGATGCTCTGCCATCTTGTCTGCTGCTCTTGCCTTATATATATTGTGTAAATATAATTTCTACACTCCTCTGGTTATTCTTATCCCCGTGGCATTTTTGGTGGAAGTGCCGGGTAGCCCATACGGTGCAACGGAGCTTCGCAGCGGCCGACGCTTGGCTTTCTGCACAATGGCGGAAGAGGAACCGGCGCCCACCGACGCGGCTGCAAGAACAACGGTCGTCCTTGCTCAGCTGAAAGACCCAGGCACATTCTGCGGTACTGACGATGTCGACATTGAAGACTGGCTGCCCATGTACGAGCGTGCAAGTAGGAACAATCATCGGGACGCGACTATCATGTTGGCGAATATCTTATTTTACCTCAAGGGAACAGCGAAGGTGTGGTTTGAGAATAACGAAGACGAAATTGGGAGCTGGGATGTATGCAAAGAAAAGATGCGTGCCCTGTTTGGCAAGTCCGCGTGCCCTGTTTGGCAATGCCGTCGCATTGGACACGTGGCCCGTTATTGTAACAGCCGGTGGTACTGGCGCCAGCCGTATGGATCCAACCGCCGCCCCGATTCGGACCATGGCCGATTTCAGCCCTACCGCGAGCCTCCTCAGGACACCGGTAACGACGTCCCTTCCACGCCGTACCGTCGCTCACCATCACCGCATGGTCACCAGTCCCGCTCGCCGCTGTCTCGCCGCCAGTCTCGCTCGCCCCAATTCCGCCGCCCTACGTCGCCGTCTGAACGCCTCCCCCGGGAAAACTAGCCGATGCAGCTCCCGGAGGTGATGCTGCATCGACGACTAGCCTGCCAAATCCTCTGACTACGCTGCAGACCAGACGGAACATGATAGACGTTAAACTGGATGACGTAGATGTTGTCGCTCTAGTGGACACAGGGGCTCAAATATCAGTGATGAATTCGGAGCTCCGTCGCCGCCTTAAGAAGGTCCTAACACCACCCACAGTTCCATTCATTCGTGTCGCCGATGGCGGAACGTTTCCGGTGCTAGGGATGTGCTCGGCTCGGAATAAGTGTTGCTGACCGGTCCACAAGCGTACTACTTGCCGTGCTCGAGAAGTGCTCCCATGAACTTATTCTCGGTATGGATTTTCTGTCGGCCCATTCTGCCCTTATTGACTGTCGAACAGGCTCGCTTCAGCTTGACCTTCCGTATTACCATGACGTCCCTAATACACGCCCACCGCGCTTGTGCTCAGTGGATTACGTTCGCCTACCTCCTCAAGCTGTTACATATGTGAACTTGCGGTCTTTTTCCCCCATCCCCGATGGCGATTACATCTTGACTCCGATCACCGAGGTCTTATTGGCGAGGAACGTCGCTCTTCCTCACACTCTTATTAGAATGACGGGTCATCGAACATCGCTACCTATATTGAACTTCAGCTGGTGCACACAACTGATCCCAGCCGGTATGACTCTAGCCAACATCTCTCCTGTCGATGACTGCGCCGTTTCTGCATTCGTCGCCGACGCTTCTCTACCCTTGGCCCCTTCCGCTTCCTCCCACGTCGACGGTGACATTGACAAGATGATCGCATCTGACCTCCTGCCACAACAGATAGCAGATATGCGGTGCATATTAAAGTCCTACCGCGACATATTTGACTTTGATGACCGTCCTTTGGGGCAGACAACAATGGTCACTCATAAGATCGATACCGGAGACGCCAGCCCCATCCGACGACGTCCTTACCGCGTGTCCCACGCCGAGCGAAACGTAATACAACGTGAGGTGGACAAGATGCTCACCAAAGACGTCATCGAACCGTCGTGCAGTCCATGGGCATCGCCGGTCGTTCTTGTCAAGAAGAAAGATGGAAGCTGGCGATTCTGCGTGGACTACCGTCTCTTGAACAAAGTAACGCGCAAAGACGTCTATCCTCTGCCGCGGATCGACGACGCCCTCGACTGTCTACACGGATCTGCCTACTTCTCTTCTATTGACCTCAGGTAAGGATACTGGCAGATATCCGTCGATGATAAAGACCGCGAAAAGACCGCATTCGTTACGCCCGACGGACTTTACCAGTTTAAGGTAATGCCGTTTGGGCTCTGTAATGCCCCGGCCACATTTGAAAGGATGATCGACTCTCTCCTTCGTGGATACAAATGGTCGACGTGCCTGTGTTATCTTGACGATGTCATCGTGTTCTCGCCGACATTTGAAAGCCACCTCAGCCGCCTGTCAGCAGTTCTCCAAGTTTTCAGGCAAGCAGGCCTTCAGCTCAACTCTGCCAAATGTCGTTTTGGCCGCCGCGAAATCACTGTGCTTGGCCACCTTGTGAGTGCCGAAGGCGTGCAGCCTGACCCCGACAAAGTTCGCGTTGTCAAAGACTTCCCTCTACCTCGTTCCACTAAAGACGTACGGAGCTTTGTCGGCCTTTGCTCCTATTTTCGACGTTTCGTCAAGAATTTTGCCGACATTGCCCGTCCCCTTACGGAACTTCTACAAAAGGAAACGTCCTTTTCTTGGGGTCCTGCCCAAGCCGATGCGTTTCGCACGCTGACAACTTTACTTACGTCACCGCCCATCTTGGCCCACTTTGACCCCTCAGCTCCCACTGAACTTCGCACCGACGCCAGTGGACATGGAATCGGCGCTGTTCTCGCCCAGCATCAACAAGGACGAAACCGCGTTATCGCCTATGCCAGTCGCCTTCTTTCCCCTTCGGAGTGCAAATTCTCTATCACTGAACGCGAGTGCCTCGCGCTAGTCTGGGCTGTCGGCAAGTTTCGGCCCTATTTGTTCGGTCGCACGTTTTCGGTCATCACAGACCACCACGCGCTTTGCTGGTTGTCCTCCCTCAAAGATCCGACTGGCCGACTGGGTCGCTGGGCACTGAAGCTACAAGAATACAGCTTCGAGGTCAGTTACAAGTCTGGCAGACTGCACCAGGATGCGGACTGCCTATCCCGCCATCCTGTGGACCCTCCCGACTTGTCAGCACACGATTCGGACGCCTGTGTCTTCGCACTCTCTACTTTAACCGACATACGCAGCGAACAGCTCAGCGATGGCAATCTGCGGTCCATTATCCACCGTCTGCGTTCTCGTTCCTCTGATCCATCTCTACAATTGTTCGTGCTCCATGATGGCATCTTGTACAGACGAAACACCACCTCCGATGGCCCCGAGCTTCTACTTGTTATCCCTGAAACACTCCGTTCGACTGTTCTTGAACAGCTTCATGACGCCCCAACAGCTGGACATCTTGGAGCAACTCGCACGTACGATCGCGTGCGGCGTAGATTCTTCTGGCCAGGCCTCCACCGTTCTGTACGCCGATACGTTTCTGCTTGTGAGTCCTGCCAGCGCCACAAGCATCCGTCCACGCCGCCAGCTGGTCCTCTTCAGCCAATAGATATTCCAGCTGTCCCGTTCTACCGCGTCGGGCTTGATCTCGTCGGACCATTCCCAACATCTTTGAATGGGAACAAGTGGATAGCAGTAGCTACCGACTACGCGACGCGATACGCCATCACGCGAGCGCTACCGACAAGCTGTGCCACTGACGTTGCGGAATTTCTCCTTTACGACGTTATTCTCCACCACGGTGCTCCTCGACAACTGCTGACCGACCGCGGACGCTCATTTCTGTCCAAAGTCGTCGACGACATTCTGCGTTCGTGTTCCATACGTCACAAACTGACCACTGCATATCACCCGCAAACCAATGGCCTTACCGAGCGCCTTAACCGTACACTGACCACAATGCTCTCCATGTACGTTTCTGCAGACCACCGTGATTGGGACAGCACCTTGCCATATGTAACATTCGCATATAACTCGTCTCGTCACGACACCGCTGGCTTCTCCCCCTTTTATCTCTTGTTTGGCCGCCATCCCACATTGCCTTTCGAGACTCTCCTACCAGCACCTGTGTGCCCTCTTACAGACTACGCCCACGATGCAGCATCTCGGGCTGCAACGGCTCGCCAGATTGCAAGGGATCGCCTTCAAGCTTCCCAACTATCCCAGAAGGCTCGGTACGACAGCCACCACAGAGTCGTCCATTACTCTCCAGGCTCACTGGTCCTCCTATGGACACCTTGCCGCCACGTTGGCTTGTCATCCAAGCTTCTTTCGCGTTACTCCGGGCCTTACAAGGTCCTGCGCCAGATCACTGACGTCACGTACGAGATCGCTCCGGTGCACAGCCGCTCTTCTGCCGTGCCTTCCACAGATATCGTGCACGTCTCCCGACTTAAACCTTATATTGTCGGACACGATCATACCGCTGCTTAAGCGCCGAGACGGCGGGGGTTCTATGTTACGCGCTATTCCGCGCAGTTAGCGGCGCATCCTGCCGAGCCTGGAGGAATGCACCAAGAAGATGAAGATGACGATCAGAGCAGCGCTCGTGCTGATGCTCTGCCATCTTGTCTGCTGCTCTTGCCTTATATATATTGTGTAAATATAATTTCTACACTCCTCTGGTTATTCTTATCCCCGTGGCAATATAGTGCAATAGCACTTTTCTTGCTGGATAGTGCTGGAATTAAGGGGCAGGTCAATGAAACGAAACAGCGCTAAGTTGATAGCTCGCGCTTGAGAAGCCGTTCGACTGTTTAATCTAGCGTACAATGTTTTGTTCGTGCAGTTATTTCTGGAAATTAAGACGAGTTGGCGTCAAATGTATCCACAAAGTCGCCGTCACCGGTAGATATGCAAACGCGAACACGTCACTGCGGTCGCAGTGTTTTAGCAGGAAAATTGTTTTAAGGTATGCGATAAACCGTCAGAAATTCGCATAAAACTTTGCCGAGTCGCGCATCGCCATAGCAACTATGCCCAGCTGAGTATACTGAAATAAGCTAAGCATATCTTGGTCTAATTAAGCTAATATTAGTTTTGCCATGTCTAATCATGCTAAATCTAACTAGAGAGATCCTACCTAAGAAGGTAGTATAACTCAGCTGATACTAATTAAGCCAAGAATTAATTCCAAACGCGAATAATCAATACCACCAATTAAGACCAGGCTAGTTAGTAAAGTTGAGACTGCTTGAGGCAAGCTCAATTGAGCTAAGAATAAATAGGTTATCAAGCGAGACTTAGAAATGCCTAGCAAGGCCAAGTATATGACCTAGCAAAGCCATATCAAATTTGAAATCAACTAGCTTCGCTGTGTGCCCCGCCACGGTGGTCTAGTGGTTATGGCACTCGGCTGCAGATCCGAAGGTCGCGGGATCGAATCCCGGCCGCGGCGGCTGCATTTCGATGGAGGCGAAATGTTGAGGCCCGTGTGCTGTGCGATGTCAGTGCACGTTAAAGAACGTGGTCGAAATTTCCGGAGCCCTCCACTACGGCGTCTCTCATAATCAGAGCTGGTTTTGGGACGTTAAACCCCACAAACCAACCAGCTTCGCTGTTTAAGCCATGCGCAGTTTAGCTCAAGCATCGTCAAGTTGTGAACTGTGAGAAGTATGTCTCAGTCATGTGTGGTAAAAGAAATAAAATAAAGGAACAAAGACATTTTGGCGTGGTATGTGATGCCTAGAAGAATCGCTGATGGCAAACAAACTTGATCATTTTATTTGCGCTGATTCACTCGGTATGTTAAAATTGACGCGAACTAATAAATTTAACGTGATGCTATACACAAACTATGGTTGTTCAAACAGCCACGCCATTTAGTGACTTGGACGTTTATTGCGCCAGAACAACCTACGAATGTGTGCACATCTGCACCCAGACATTGCCGCAAGATACCGATAATATTCCCAAATTCGTGCCGCACTTAGATATATCCTGGCGTCTGTAATTCTTGTAAACACGAAGTTCTCTTTAAAAATGACTTGACAGAATTGACAACTCGCGGCTATATAAACTTACTGACGCTTCGGGGCAGTTCTGAAACTTCTTCCACGACGAGTTGCTCTAAGTATGAATCGTTCGATTCCACAACGCTATATAGCTGTTACTTCTGCAAAAAAACCATTCTGACGCACTACACTTTCAAAAAAATTTAAAAAATATATATTTGATGGGGTGCAAGGCCACGAGGCACCCGCTTAAATGATGCAGTCAACATGGTAAGCAGGCGCTACTGCTTTCCGCTCTCCCGACGGTGACGATGAGCCCGCGCCGCAACGGCGCTTGTGTCGTGGCTTGGAGTTAGATGTGCAACGTGCCTGTATATTGTCTTGGGATGCCGGTCTCGGAATTTCGGGGCGGGCCGCGTGGTCCAGGCACGCGCAAGGTTGAGGAATCTTGCCTCTTGATCCTTCGCCGCTTGGACGACGCCTCTTTCTGATTGATTGATTGTGGTTTGGTTAGGAAAGGACGCTAATTTCTGCAGCCCATGTAGGGAGCACGGCTAAGCGTCCGTGGGGGTGGGGGAAAGGGAGTGAAAGAGGTAGAGAGGAAAGGCCGTAGTGGAGGACTCCGGAAATTTAGACCACCTGGGGTTCTTTAACGTGCGCTGACAACGCACAGTACACGGGCCTCTGGCATTTTCGCCTCCATCGAAAATGCGATCGCCGCGGCCGGGATCGAACCCGCGTTTTTTGGGTGGCAGCCGAGTACCGTAACCACTACAACACCGCGGCGGTTTCTCCCTCTCGAGGCGCAAGAGCGTCGGTACGCACTCTCCGCCTCCTCTTTTTTCCTCCGTCTGTGGCGCAATCTTGTACGCGTCCAAAATTTGGACGGAGGCGGTCCGTCCATCGAGGTGCACGCGATTGGTCAATGTGAGCCGTGACGACATACGTGACGTTGATTGTCACGTGAGTCGTGACGTTTGCAAGCAGTCAATCATTCCGTGTCGTCTGCTAATGGACGAACTTGAGTGAACGGACGCCGAGAGCGTCCATCCGCACGAACGGATATCTAAGCGGCCACCAGACAGCTTGGATTGGACTAAAATGTAACAATTCCAGACAGTTAGCCCTGTTAGCCTCATTTGTATCCGGTTCAATCCAATTTTGCAATAGTTGGAGAAAATGGCGCTTCCTTTCTCTGGCGTGCCCTTTCGTATCGCCTGTGCGGCTGTTGCAGACGCGCAGAGACGACGACCCGAGGTAGATGATGCATTTGAAGAGTTGACTGATGAAGAGTTCTAGCAGCGTTTTTGACTGTCCAAGGGAACAGCGCGTAGCTTGTGCGACGAACTTGATCCCATCATTGGATGCCACCGAGCCAGTGGCCTCTCCACAGAGAGGAAGGTGTGTGCGCTGCGATTCTTCGCGACAGGCAGCTTCCAGAGCAGCGTTGGTCACGAGGAGTTTATGGGCATGGCGCAGTCGGCCGTAAGCAATACCATTCATGAGGTGACGGAGGCCATCATATCTGTCGCCGCCCGGCGAAAGTTGGTGGACTTTCCGCTGACGCCGGCTGCCAAGGACGAGGCGAAGGCGGCGTTTGCGGAACTCGGCGACATACCAGGCGTGCTAGGGTGCGTCGACGGTACGCTGGTCGCCATTCGCAAGCCGCAAGGCCGAAGCGTAGCGGACACGGCGGGCTTCATGTCTAGGAAGGGCTATTACGCCCTCAATGTTATGGTTGTAAGTACCGTTGGAAGTTTCACCTCAAACCACAGTCGCCATTTTTACTCGGTCATCGTAGCAATTGTGCAGTTTACTGCCCATCACTGGCGTAGCTTCTCACGTAACGATTGCAAGGGGACATGCGGCTAACTTTGTACGAGCTCGTTGAAGTCTGACGTGTCCACGGTAACGATGAGTGACACGTGTTACAGTGCATGCATTTGCCGTCCCAGAATTGTTTTCGTTCTGGCGTGCATACGTAATGGAGTGGTGAATTTTGGAGGTATTAAGGAATATGGGCTGCAGTCGTAGTAGAAATCGATACATGACAAGGAAGATACCATGAAGCATTTTGAACACCGAAGTACTGACAACCATTGCATGCGCAATAGCTTATCCCTAGTTTTCATTTGGCTATATTTTGGTAGGAACCATAGGCGCGCGCACTGGGGCCGGTCGCAGTTTACTCCCCCCTCTAGTGCAGAAACCTGTACGCGCTTTGCTTGAAACAGTGCAGCTGTACCATTGTCCCAACAGACAGTTTTTTTTTGTGCATATGAACGGTAGAAAGTGCTTTCGACCGTACGTCTAACGCTATCTTTTATTACTTCTATTTGCAGGTGTGCAACGCGGATCTTCGCATCCTTGTCGTGGACCCGCGGTTTTCAGGTTCGTGCCACGACTCTTGGGTGTGGCAGCGAAACCCGCTGCGTGCACGCCTAATAGCGCAACTGCGGCCTGGCGAGTGTCTCCTTGGTAAGTATACGTACTGTGTAACACGAACTAGGGCAGACAGGGTGGGCACAGACCCTTATATCCTTGAATGTGCTTGCATTTAAAGATTGCCTTTCCAAGGGCCCGAAAGACCTGGAATTTCTTCTCCATCCTTCAAAACCCTTCATTTATTTTTGGGGCTTTAAAAAAAGGAGGCCTGATGGTGCAAGTCGCATTTCATGGTGGTTCAGTGCGCTCCCGGCAAAAGTCATTGTTTACAGCATTCTATGTACGATTCCTTATCATGTCGCTGGCTTCCATCTCAAATAGGCAAAAGCCATAAGTAACCTGGCCGTAGCAAACCCATAGCATTTTCGGGCCACCCAGAAAGGAAAGTTGTACCAAATTTTCTTTTTACCTTGTCTTAGAACACAATTCCTTGGCAACCCACTAAAGGTATTCCACAAACCTCGCATTGTATTGTATGTAATGTAACGGGTAAGGTAGCTGACAATTTTGAATGATCATTTCACGAAATAAGGTCAGAATCATTGCGTTTGTAGCGAGCCACCATTGCGATACACTTAAAACATCAAAGGAAACAGTCCCACGAAAACTAGAAGCATACAAAAGAAGCATGGAATCATGGACCAACCGAAGGCATGTAGACGAAGGAATAGAAGCTTGAAGCAGTTGATATTGTAACGAACATTTAAGATGGAAATGCAGGAGCAATGCAATATCATGCACCTAATGAAAGTACGAAGCTTGAGGAACACTGGTAAAGCTTAGGCTGAACAACTCAATGGCATGCAGACACATATGAATAAAAGCTACCTTCCGTAAACCTCAGACCTTCCTTCACGAGGATTAAATTTCATGTGCCAGAATAGAAGTGACCATCGTATCCTTTGTACAACAAAAAATTTGCGTGTGTGAACTGCAATAGCATTAATAAATACTTGGCATGATGTCTGAAAGTTTCTTGAATTTACCTCTTGGAAACCTGCACAAACCCTCGGCTCTCATTTTTCTTTAACAGGAGACTCAGCATATCCCCTTGAGCCGTGGTTGCTGACGCCAGTGCTGGGCGATCCTGACGCCAGCACCCGTGAAGGCCAGTACAACCGGGAGCACAGGTCCATGCGCAATGTTGTGGAGCGATGCATCGGAGTGCTGAAGAGAAAGTTTCGCTGCTTGCAGCACTTTCGAACCATGCTCTACAGCCCCGAGCGAGCAGCGCGAATCATTTATGCGTGCGCTGCTCTCCGCAACATTGCCTTGGACTCGCGCGACTGGACGTTAGACGAGCTTGGCGGGGGAGTGCCACCACCTGAGCAGCCAGAGGAGCCGGGAGGCGGACAGGCGCTGCAACCGTGCGACGTGCTCCTTAGAGGAAGGCTGCAGCGCAGTGCTGTCGTGAATCATTTTTAAAGTACACAGAAATGGTGGGTTTTCATAAAGCGTACATAATTTATTTATACACATTGTAGCACAGTTAGGCCATTGCAGCTCAGTACATAGAGTGCAAAAATACATATACTAAGTGTACCTCCATATAGGTTGTCCATGTTTCCAAAGCTAGACATCTGACAGGTTGTGATAATTGAAACACAAATGAATCAAACTTACACAAGGAATTCTTTTAAAAGAACGGCTGAGTCATGAACTCAGAAACAAGTGTACTGCCCTGCCAACAAGAGTCTCAAAGGAAGCCACTTTGTATTAGTAATGATTAAGCAGTTTCAAGGCACTTCGCCATGCTGCTTTTTCTGTGAGCATTTGCGCTGCTCCCCAGGTACATGTGTGTAATATACACATCATGAAGCACCTCCTTCGTAGTGAAACATTACAAATACGATGCCACAACAGCTGGCATGTGTTTTATCCTATGACATGGCACTTGCTGTACATGTAGACACAGCAGTTGTTACCCTCTGGTCAGGACAGTGCACAGAATGTTGGTTTGTATTGCTGAAGCTTGCGGTTACATTGCTGAGGAGTTGGCACAAAGTACTCTTTTCCTAGTTCAACATGAAACATCAAAGTACAGCCTTTTCTTTAAATGTCCCATGAAATGTGGAATGTACACATCCGTTCACTCATCACAACAGACTTCATGGAAGCAGTATATATGATCGCCACTGTGCACTCATGGTCACCGTCAGTAAAATGTTTGCACAATTCTGATAAACACAACATAATGATTGCAACCACTGCGTCCTTTTAAATCGAACGCGCAGTCTAAACTGGTGAGAAGCAGGCAATATGCTTGCTAGGCACTTCTTGTGCTAGGTGTAAGAAAGCTTCTGTGCAAGCATGAACACGCAGATGATGCGAGCAAGCACACTGTCATAAAATCACTTTCAAAACACGAAGTAACACTTTAACGTTGAGTACCGTGACAAGATTACAGCGATCACATCGTGGCCAAATGGGTACACGTAGGCTAATAGGAAAGCACAAAAATGCAAAACTCAACTTTATTACACACTATGATAAGTGTATTACGAATCCTGAACATCTCGCTACATGTAGCAAAACATGCGAGAACATTGCAGTGTCAACATCACACCATTCATTTTCACCATGGCACTTAAAACCTGCAGTCCCATTTTAGTGGCTTTGCCAGAAAGTGTGTGCATTCCCTTCTCAGTGTTGTTAATCGCTGACAAGAAGTACTAGAAGTCTTTCTCTGCTGCAATCGCAGTGCAATGCTAAAGAACAGACGACTCTGCAATCTAACAACACCCAGAACGTGCCACACTTGTCAGTTATTTCAGGAATAACTCACTTAGAACAAAGACCAAAGAAAACGAACACCGGCGTGGTACAGTGATGATGGCCATTTTCATTTCTGAAAGCACGACACTTGAAGAATGACTGCTTCGGTATATGAAAATGTGGTGCTGTGAAAGAAAGACCAGCTTGTGGTCTTTGCACCTTAGTCTCACTTTGCAGAAATGAAAGCATCAAAGTACTAAAGCGTGCATATACTAAACGGCAACATTTCATAATGTGGCGTGAGCTACAGAACATAGAATAGCTATACAAATGTCATAGTGCGAAAAGCCGTATACAGAAAGTGCAACTGGATATAATGATTGCAGTGTAATTGACTAGGCATCTCAGAAATATGTAAATAAAACGAAACGAGCTGGTCTTGGAGCAGGATTACCATAATTGAAGAAGATACATTTGTAAAGGGCGTTTATTGAAGGCTGGCGTCAGACCCGACCGGTAGCTTGTTCAACGGCTGGAAGCACGAGCCCCGAGAGCGAGCGGCGAGCACGAGCAGTGCGCGTTAGATCCAGACCCACTAGATCACACCGGAGAGCCTACCCCACTATAGGGTTGGTTACTTTTCGCTACATTTACCCCCGGGATGCAAAGGGAGCCGTCCGGCGACCTAGCAGTTCGTTACTATGAGTGGATCATAGTACGGCTTGAGGCGCTCTCCGCAACATTGCCTTGGACTCGCGCGACTGGACGTTAGACGAGCTTGGCGGGGGAGTGCCACCACCTGAGCAGCCAGAGGAGCCGGGAGGCGGACAGGCGCTGCAACCGTGCGACGTGCTCCTTAGAGGAAGGCTGCAGCGCAGTGCTGTCGTAAATCATTTTTAAAGTACACAGAAATGGTGAGTTTTCATAAACCGTACATAATTTATTTATACACATTGTAGCACAGTTAGGCCATTGCAGCTCAGTACATAGAGTGCAAAAATACATATACTAAGTGTACCTCCATATAGGTTGTCCATGTTTCCAAAGCATGACATCTGACAGGTTGTGATAATTGAAACACAAGTGAATCAAACTTACACAAGGAATTCTTTTAAAAGAACGGCTGAGTCATGAACTCAGAAACAAGTGTACTGCCCTGCCAACAAGAGTCTCAAAGGAAGCCACTTTGTATTAGTAATGATTAAGCAGTTTCAAGGCACTTCGCCATGCTGCTTTTTCTGTGAGCATTTGCGCTGCTCCCCAGGTACATGTGTGTAATATACACATCATGAAGCACCTCCTTCGTAGTGAAACATTACGAATACGATGCCACAACAGCTGGCATGTGTTTTATCCTATGACATGGCACTTGCTGTACATGTAGACACAGCAGTTGTTACCCTCTGGTCAGGACAGTGCACAGAATGTTGGTTTGTATTGCTGAAGCTTGCGGTTACATTGCTGAGGAGTTGGCACAAAGTACTCTTTTCCTAGTTCAACATGAAACATCAAAGTACAGCCTTTTCTTTAAATGTCCCATGAAATGTGGAATGTACACATCCGTTCACTCATCACAACAGACTTCATGGAAGCAGTATATATGATCGCCACTGTGCACTCATGGTCACCGTCAGTAAAATGTTTGCACAATTCTGATAAACACAACAGAATGATTGCAACCACTGTGTCCTTTTAAATCGAACGCGCAGTCTAAACTGGTGAGAAGCAGGCAATATGCTTGCTAGGCACTTCTTGTGCTAGGTGTAAGAAAGCTTCTGTGCAAGCATGAACACGCAGATGATGCGAGCAAGCACACTGTCATAAAATCAGTTTCAAAACACGAAGTAAAACTTTAACGTTGAGTACCGTGACAAGATTACAGCGATCACATCGTGGCCAAATGGGTACACGTAGGCTAATAGGAAAGCACAAAAATGCAAAACTCAACTTTATTACACACTATGATAAGTGTATTACGAACCCTGAACATCTCGCTACATGTAGCAAAACATGCGAGAACATTGCAGTGTCAACATCACACCATTCATTTTCACCATGGCACTTAAAACCTGCAGTCCCATTTTAGTGGCTTTGCCAGAAAGTGTGTGCATTCCCTTCTCAGTGTTGATAATCGCTGACAAGAAGTACTAGAAGTCTTTCTCTGCTGCAATCGCAGTGCAATGCTAAAGAACAGACGACTCTGCAATCTAACAACACCCAGAACGTGCCACACTTGTCAGTTATTTCAGGAATAACTCACTTAGAACAAAGACCAAAGAAAACGAACACCGGCGTGGTACAGTGATGATGGCCATTTTCATTTCTGAAAGCACGACACTTGAAGAATGACTGCTTCGGTATATGAAAATGTGGTGCTGTGAAAGAAAGACCAGCTTGTGGTCTTTGCACCTTAGTCTCACTTTTCAGAAATGAAAGCATCAAAGTACTAAAGCGTGCATATACTACACGGCAACATTTCATAATGTGGCGTGAGCTACAGAACATAGAATAGCTATACAAATGTCATAGTGCGAAAAGCCGTATACAGAAAGTGCAACTGGATATAATGATTGCAGTGTAATTGACTAGGCATCTAAGAAATATGTAAATAAAACGAAACGAGCTGGGCTTGGAGCAGGATTACCATAATTGAAAAAAATACATTATACAAATTACAGGACAATGAAACAAATTGCACAATCACTAAATGAATAAAATTAAAATGAAATTATAAAATTCAGATTGAACTAACATAACACAAGGAACAATAAATAAAGGACATAACTGAAAATAAATAATAAAAAATTTCCTTTATGCAGGGTCACGGCCTGCAGCTGCCCCATCATCGTCTGTTGGGCTGCTGCTGCCCTCTCTTGAGCCGCTGCCGCCCTCTCTTGCGCCGACACAACGAGACTACTTGCAGACTGTTCGATTCTTCGAAGAGTCTGAAATGAAGAAACGTGGCGCAGTAGCGTGAGTTGCTGATTCCTCGCAGCCAGCTGGCGGCTGGAAGCGGCAGTTGTCAAGAATTGCTACATGCACAGCAATTTCCTCTATGGTGAGGCGCCACTGGCCCGACTGCATCCAGTGGTGGTGTGAAGCATCGTGTACAAGCTATGCCCTCTTCGTTTGGACAGACAAAGACCTGCTGGAACTGCTCTTCAGTCATCCTCTCGAATGCATCTCCTTACCTCCAAACCGCCGTTTTCAGGGCTAACCAACCGGCTGTTGCTCGTTGCTCACCAACGGCACCTTCCCTCAGAACATAGCACATTTCTTATTTACGTTCCAAAATGGTTTGTTTTTCTGATTCGTAATTTGGATGAGAACGAAGCATGAAAAATTTATGTCCTTGATGCAAAGTGACACCAAAGGTTCTACCAACCCGGAGCATCTCGGCACCGTGCGAAACAGTGGGGGCGCACTGTGACGAGAGTGCCACAAGTGTGTCGGCTCGTCGTGGCCGCACAGGGCGCCGAAGCACTGAAAGCGTAAGTGTTTGCTGTAGTTCAATGCAAAACACGACTGCTCATTGTATCAAATAGCTTGCTTTTCAGTAACTTACCAGGTGCAGTGGCCACCTTCTGTGTGCCCGCTGCTTGGGGAGGTTGGTCCAGTTCTGTTGTAGTTAGAGAAAAAGAGTAAATGCAATAATACTTTGTGACCTGCACACGCATTAGGCGAATTTTAACACTCTCAGTTACGCTGATGCTTACGTGTCGCCGTGCTCGGGCCTCCAGCCTCTTCACTCTGGACCTCGACCTCCTGTGCGGCACGAGGGACGCTGGCCTGTTGAAAAGTATAAGCATGCTCCTTCACTATATGACTATTCGTTACGCTTCCTATGCTACAAGCTTTCGTGGTACATGTATTCGGAATTATCTTACATTTCTTACCCACTCAATTATCTCGTAATTATTTGTCAGTATGCACTTGCCTGTGGGCATTCTATTTTTGCGATGACCGATTCTCATTCTTCGTCATTCTTTCATTACAAAAACACAGAATGCGAGTAAAGCCAAAAGGCTAGAAGCCTCACGATAGGCCTTTGCTCCAAATGCAGTGAGGTATGCAGGCCATCAAAACACTATCTGAATACAAATAATAAAAACGACAAATGAAAAACACAATGTAATGCATGCAATAGCAAAGCATCATTCGTAGTGCACATATAAGCTACAACACTTGCAACATTAAACATGCTCATAAAGTCTACATATGCTCATCGCAACATATAAAGCAAACAAAATAGACTACATACAGTTAGGAACAATCACACGGTGGAGCAGTTGCATCAGGAAAAAAGCGTGAGATAAAACATACAGGTGGACAAACAGGAAACATGCTCAAGGGAAGTCTATGCTATTTTTAATCACTATGATCCTAATGATTTGCTTGGAGACTGGTTTTTATATCTGCAAGGGTAAGTGGCTGAAATGATTCGTGTTGCCATCCGTAAATCGTTCGAATCTTTGGAGCTCTTCTAGCAACGCACGAACGCAGACCTCTTACAAACATCCCCGTTTTTGACAAAATCGTAGGCAAACTGAGATTGTACTGCATTAACGTAACACGTTTTCCATTATCTCTCTCCTATGCTACATTACTGTTCACCAACCGTGTCGTGTCATTCTAAAGGTACAGCCGCCTACTTCTTTAACTGGAGAGCGCGAGCGGCGACCATTTCGTGCGTCAGCGCCGCATGACGGAAGCAACTTACAAAAGGGTCGAGGCAGTGGCGCACCGACGGGGGGGTTTCGGGGGTTGTAACCCACCACTGACCCCCCTCCCACTCCGTAACTGCTCCTACGTCCTAAAGCGAGCTGGCGCTAATGTCTCTGTAAAACGCCGAAAAATTAAAAATAATCATCATCATGGATGTTACTCTTATTTGGCATTGTATTAACTTTTTTATTACACACGCAACAACCGTATAATCGCATGCCCGGCCCTTTGTGAAAAACTGAACCCCCCCAACCCCCTTGGCAGAGATCCTGGGTGCGCTACTGGATCGAGGCTATGTGCCCGCCGACGCCGCGCGCTCGGCTTCGACCGTCGTCTGCTAGGCTATTCTTTTTTACCCTTATCAGCATGATATCGACGCCCGTTTTCGGCTGTGATACAAGCAAAACAATTCGGCCTAGTCATGCTGTCTGTCCGTCTCAGTCAAGCTGACAAGGGCGTGCCTAGCGCAAAAAAAAGAACAGCGTAGCAGACAACGCTCGAAGTCGAGCGCCACAGACTGTCATGTTTCGCTCTATCATCCGGCGTTGACGCACGAAATGGTCGCCGCTCGCGCGCTCGAGTTAAATATTTGGGCGGCTGTACCTCTTACACATCATGACAAGCTCTGAGGGCCCGTTCCCAAGATTTTCCGACAATGTGCTTACCTCTTGGTACGGCAGTCCGGCCCATCCCCGTTACTTGTAGGACTCGCCTGCGGAAGCCCGGGGCGCGGCCTCCCCCAGTGCATCTGGAAATTGCATGGCAATGTCAAAGTGCAAGTTTAATAAAACTTTTCCTTGGGCTAGTTGGTTCATAATAGTGCGTATGCTTACAGGCCGCTAAATCAATGTACAGAAGGGAGGGCCACACAGACACATACAAAGTACGACTTGCCCAGACCATTACATGGTCACTCACCTTTGAGCTTCAGTGACGGCGGCGGCGTCATGACGGGCTTCGTGAAGTTGCCTTCTCCACCATTCTTGCCACTGAAGCGTTGTTTTCATGACCGGCCCCTGAGCGTTAAGCGTGTCGGCGAGATGCTGCCACAGCCGTCGCTTATAGGTAACGGTGAGGCCATGCTGTAGCTCGGCGGTATTATGAGCCACCTCGGGGTGTTGTTCCATAAACGCGAGGACCAGCTCGCGATGGCTCTCAGATACGCGAAGTCTGTGCGCCATTGCGCGTTTCCATGCGCAACTCGTCTTAGCAACTGTTAAAGAGTCGCGCCAGAGAACCCCGCCACGCGGTTTCAGTTTCAATACATGTGGAGACTTCCTATAGGCATTACTTGAAACTGGGTGGTGGCTAGCGCCACCACTAAACATCTCGCAGAACTGCGCCACCACCTAGCGCCTTTTAGAACCATTAACCGCAATAATTCGTTTCTTCGGTACCGTATTCTAAGTTACACCACTAAGAAGCAACCTCATCAAATTTTTCTAGTCATTCGTAATATTTAAGTTTTTTTAAACGTGTTAGAAACACTTCTCAATCTATTATACGGTCCCCCAGCAGACGATAAAAGTGTTACGCAGGCTCTCCCTCCGCTCATTGGCTGTTTGCTTCCTCGTTCTCGCAAGCATTGCGCACCGCCCATTTTCTGACGTATGGAACGGACCGCCTCCGTCCAAATTTGGAACGCGTACAAGATTGCGCCACTGATTCGCGCGCTCGCTCGCCGCGATGACTCACTCGCGCCTGGTACGAAATTGTCTCTTTGTCGAGGTTCAGCCATTGGCGGCATGATTTGGGCATCACTTCTGCGCGCGCCGCTTTTCATTTCCTCTTGTTTTGTCGGTTTTCCATTTTTTCCGACGCCGGGTTTTTCGACGAAATGGGCACTATTTTGTGGCACTGCCCCCATTTTAAGAATGTTATGAAATAATATTAAAGAAACACAAAGTAGTGCGCTCACGCAGAAATACACGGCGCAAAGTGGGGCAAGTCCCCATGTCAGTCATAGCACATAAGTCCGCATGAGAATGCAAACACATCTTTTCCCGCACGGCACGTCTCTGTCACTTCACAATGAATCGCGTACACACACCGCATAAATGTTCACAATATATGGCGTGAAAACTTCACAACAAATCGCCTACACACGTGTCATACAATAACAAACTTTCATTTCGCTTCACTGAGCTCTCAACACATGAATGTTCTCAATGTTTACAACATATCACTGAGTAACAAACACAGATACATGAACACGTTGTTTCACTCAACACCCACACTTGCAGTCAATCACATCACACACATTTTCACAGAGCTAAAGGGCACCTTGTTTGCGGACCTCGAGACTGCTTTTTCGCTTACGCCGCCGTTTGTACCTTTTCTTGCGGGCCAATCTCGCTGCTAGCTGCTCGGGGAAAAAAACCTCGTCCACAGGCTTGGAACGCTGTGCTGACGCCGATGACACTAGCAGTCTCTGTTCATGGCCGCCGGTCTTCGGAGCTAACTTCCTCATGGCCTTGTTCCCATGCTCCGAACGTTCATTACAAGTCGCGCTGTTACTACTGCGCATATCATGCGACTGCATCTCTCTCTATCCACAGTGGCACGGGTGTTGCAGCCTCTCGCTCTTTGCGAATCTCGTCTGCGTCGGTCGGCGTTCGGGCCAAATTCGTCTCAGAGTCCGGCATGACAGGATGCTCAGCTGGTTTCCTTTGGAATTGAGCTCGAGTTGCAGCTGCTGGCGGTTGCCGGGTAGGTTCACTCCTCGGCTCTTCGTATCGAGGCTTGGGATCGTTAGGGCCTCGTGCACCCTCGATGTTTCCCACAATCAGATCATCAAGGGGGTTTTCCTTGCACAGAGCCGTGATTCTGTCACTGTAGTAGAGGGTTTCCACCTTTATTTTCGCTTCAGGGAGCCTCCTCTCCATGGCGTCAATCAGGCAGACAACACATTTTGTACCCGTGAGCTCGTGGTTCCGTGCCAAACTTTTCCGCTAGTTAACGTGTTGCTGCCAGAGCCCGTACACGCTCACGCGCTTTCCAGCCACTTTACCAGTAAGTACTGGCATATCTTTAACCAGAGATCCGGGGCGTGCAGTCGTTATGGCACCAGCGATCGGAACTTTCTTCCTGAACTTAAGTTACAAAAACCTCTCAACTTTTTCATCTTCTTCCTTTTTCGGCAGGGCATATACACATGCTAGTTGCTGAACCTCTTTCGGTCCAGTCCAACATGCGCGTGAGCTTTGTGACCGGTCTGCCTGCACTTGAACACTTCGCAATGCTAGGGCGAGAAAAATTTATTCGGCAATCGCTAGCCCGATGTCTCAGCTGATTACACAGGAAACACCTCGGAACAGGCTTCGGGGTTTTTTTCTTTCCTCATGTGTCGATTGCTTTGCTTGATACGATCCCTCTTTTCTGATCTTGGCAAGATTGGTGCCTCTTTGGCTTCAAAACTTGATCTAACTCTAGCATATCACTCAGACTAGGCTTTCCTGTCCTTCAAATAGAGAGACAGGTTTTGGCAACCGACGAGAAATTGCTCCTCAATAAGAAGCTCTCTAAGCGCACCGTAATGCTGTTGAGTCTCCGAAGGTTCAGACCACCGATGAAAATGGTGGCTGAGTCGCGCAGCATACTGCGGAGCAGTCTCTCCATCGGCGGGCTTTCCCGTCCTGAACTTGTCTCGAAGTGCGTCTAGACTGAATCTGAATCTTTTCAGCAAAGCGGCCTTAACTATTACATAATTGGAGGCATCCGCAGGCGCCAAGCTGCCGTACACACTGAGCACTTCGCCGCTCAAACAAGTGCTCTTCGCCGTTGCGCATTGCTCCTCCGGCCAATTCTGGCCCTTAGCAACGGTCTCGAATCTGTGCAAGTAAGCGTATAAATCATCCTTTCGCTCATCGAACGCCACTAGGAACTTCCTCAGATTCTGTCTGAAAGAGCATTGTTCGCTTTCGGTGCTGTCTGCTCGAACTGGCGCGTCTCCGCGCTGTTGCAATCGGCGACGTTCAACCTCTAACTCGTACTGCCTTTGCCTTTCTCTCTCAGCCAATCTCCGCTTCTTTCTTTCCCTCTTGGCCATTTCGGCTGCGGTGTGGCGTTCCTTCGCCACCCTTTCTTTTCTCATTTGTCTGTATTGCTTCTCTCTAAGGTGGGCATTAAAAGTAAACCCTTTCAAAACAAATTTCATTACCTTTACTAATAAAAAGACGCCCCTCGACTTAATCTTTCGAAAATGCTGCTATCACGAGAACTGATCATGTTAAATATTTGGGCGTCACACTTACGAGTAACCTCAGCTGGAAACCACACGTTGGAAACGTCTGTTGAGGAGCACTGCAGAAATTGTCGTTCTTTAGGTGGAAACTGCGTAATACCCCACCTTACCGTGTGAGTAAATGCGTACAAAGCACTAGTGCGACCAAAGCTAGAGTATGCAGACGTTATTTGGAGCCCTTGGCAGCGATATTTGATTAAAAAAATTGAGTACAAAATTTAGCTTCGTGCTTCATTTATTCTGCTTGCTCCCGACATTTTAGTATAACCGATTTGCGCAATAAGGCTAACCTAATTCAGCAGCGTAGGATAGTGCCTAGGTTAAAATTCATTTTCCAGCTTGATGGGGATCCGCTAGGTGGCGGTGAGTAGTGTGGACGCGTCTCCACGGCTCCCGACACCGATGCACATTTAATCGGTAGATGCCCGTTTCGGCCTCTGCATTACCGGATCATCACCGGCAAGTCACTGGGAGTATTTGGATACCAAATTTACCCCGGTAGACCCCATCCTTACCCTTTTTTGAATCTCAGTTCTGCACTCGCAACCTAAGCCTTCTATAAGCCTAGCACGACTGCGCTTCCTCGGCGCCGCGCCGCTAGGCGCTCGCTACCGCAGCTGGAAACATGCCGCTGTCATCAGTGGTCGATCGCGAAGAAATCTCTCCGAAGCCGCCGCCGCAGGATGTGGCTGGCTCCCAGCATATCGTCGTCGTAACGTAAACAAAGCACAGGCTCCCGCAAAGGCGCCGCAACATCTAGGGCAACAGGGCGCCGCAGTTGGCGCCAAACCGCCCAGTTCACTTAAACAGCTCGCTACTGCCAGCAAGCTGCCGAATCTGCCCAAGGATCACTTCAGAGTCATCGTTCGCCCGGGCGGCGGTCTCGACGTGCGTCTCTG
This sequence comes from Hyalomma asiaticum, assembly GCA_013339685.2. Lineage (NCBI taxonomy): Eukaryota > Metazoa > Arthropoda > Arachnida > Ixodida > Ixodidae > Hyalomma > Hyalomma asiaticum. Next base: position 126,647,316 of record CM023484.1, read on the forward strand.
CAGCCAACACAAGGTTTTCAACGCACTAACGATGGCCGCACGCCTGCCGCTGTCGGCTACCGAAGAAGACATCGTCTGCTCGAACTCGGTGCAGAACATCTTCGTGGTGAGCACGCCGCAAGAAACGAATGCTCTTGCTTATTGCACTGGTAAAGAAAGTATTCTAACCGAACAGCGACACCCAGTTGCTACCTATCTTACCCCGCCGGGTCACTAGTGCCGCTGGGTGATACGCGGCGTCGACGTCGACTTCAGCGACGCCGACCTGCAACGCATGCTACGAACGCCGCGCAACCCAACCGTGTTCGGCGCACGCCGAATCAAAAACACTACCACGGTCGTTATCCTGTTCAACGGCCTCAAGGTACCGAACTATGTTTACTGCGGACCGATCATGTATCGCTGCACACTCGACAAACGCCAGATAGACACTTGCCGCAACTGCGGCCGAGTGGGTCACCGCCAGGACGTCTGCCCGCACCCCACCGAGAAGGTGTGTGACATGTGCGGCCACGGACCTCCCGGACCGGACCACGTATGCTCAGCACCCAAGTGCGCCCTTTGTGGAGGCGCGCACGTAACGGGCGACCGGACCTGCCGGAGCCGCTATCAAGTACCCTACCTCGTGCGGCGCCGTCGTCAACGCCGTCGACGTCGCAACAAGAGCCGTTCGTCACCGGTGCCCGCTGCAAGCCTCCTGCCGGCAGCGTACACCCAGTCAACACCTACAAGGATCGTTCAACCTTAAGGACAGGCCACACCGGGAAGCTCACGGGCCCCGGACGCCCGCAAGCCCACTTGGGTAGACAAGGTCACCGGTAAAGGTGAGACCCGTGCCCCCGCGCGCTCGTGTTCATTGCCACAGCCCGTAACAGACAAAATTCAAGCTCTCGAACGCGAGAATGCTTTTCTTCGCAAAGAGCTTTCTGAGATCAAGGCGCTCCTTAAAACGCCCCCGCCTCGAGAGCAACGCGACAGCAAGGCTAGTGAACCACCTGCTGCCTCAAACCCAGCACGCGGCGCGAAAAAACGCGCAGGCCCCGCGCTAGAGGTCGAAGAATCTCTAACGATGTCGAGCATAATAGCACATATGACAGCTCTGCTAGAACAATTCCGTGCAGACATATTGTCCGAGATCAACCCGCTGAAACTTCAAATGAATGAAATAAGAGCACGAGTACAAACCCTCGAAGAAGACCGGCATCAACAGATGCAGGGCCGGCAAATACTTCATCATTAAACATGGCTAGCTCAAACAATCTCACGATTTGGCAATGGAATTGTCTAAGCTTCCCAAAACGGAAGGACGCCTTGCAACAATTACTGCGCTCAAGTGCAGAGCACCCTTCTGTCCTCCTCCTTCAGGAGACGCTCACCGATAGCCCCGCATTGCGAGGATACCGTGTAGAGTCATTATTTCAGAAGGGTAAACGGGGGATTGCCACTTGTATTGCAAAATCTTTTTCGTACACCAAGCATGAAGTTCGCCCTGACCTCAAGGTCGAACACATCTTGATAGAACTCATTCCGAACGCACATCTCAAACAGTCGGTCTTTCTCCTTAACGTATACAGCTCACCTTGTGACTTGTATAAGTGTACGTACGTTTTTTCAATAAACACAGTTGGAAGTTAGCGCCCGTTCTGTGCTCTTTGTCTGTCCGTGTGTTCCTTTGCGCTACATTTTTATAGAATTTATAGAAGCTCACCTGCCGACAGCAGACAAACCTTCATAGCTCTCTTTCAGAAAGCATGCAAGATAGCAGGCGACAGCCCGCTATTGATTGCGGGGGATTTTAACGCTGCGCACCCCGATTGGGGTTACGGATACCTCCACTCGAAAGGCAAAGCGCTTGCCACGCAGATAGCACACCACTCTCTCACACTACTCGCAGACCCCGCGTTCCCTACGCACACGGGTAAATCGGTAACAAGAGATACTTCTCCAGACTTAGCACTAGTTCGAAACATCCGAAACTCTACGTGGATTAACACACAGGTCAATCTAGGTAGCGGCCACTACATCTGTAGCATCACCCTAGCCGTATCCAGCCCCCCACGCCGCAAGTTCAAGGTGGTCGACTGGGATCATTTTCGCACCCTTAGAAAGCAAGATGAAAACACCTGCACATCTGTTCGCGACCTGTTCGCTCGGTTACAAGAGGACGTAACGACAGTCACAAAAGAAATAGAAACCACTCGCGATGTAGAGCGCGTGGATAACCGACTTGCTCACCTCATCGAGGCGCAGCAAGCCTTACAGGCGAAATGGAAAACGCAAAAGCTCAACCGCCGTCTTTGCAAAAAGATCGCGGAGCTCAACAACCAAATCGAAGAGCACAGTCGAACTTTAGCTAGACAGCAATGGGACGAGGTATGCGACCCGGTAGATACCCAGATGAGTAAAGGATCGAAATGGAACCTCCTCAAACATCTGTTGGGCGACAAACCCACGAAATCCAATCAGCAACTCACCATAGACCGCTTAATTCATAAGCTTCGCAAGGAAAACTTTACGGACGAACAGATTATAAACGAGCTCGCGTCGCGCTACCTCTGTACCGAGTCGAGCTCAGACAGGGATTACCCCCCACTTCCAATGCACACGGAAGAAGACCCATTGGCTTCTCCCTTCACGAGTGCGGAGGTGCGGGCAGTACTTGCTGAGCTGAACTGTAGATCAGCCCCTCGCCCAGACGGCATTACAAACAAACTCCTCAAAAATCTAGCAGACGTGGACATAGACCTCCTCACTAAACACATCAACGAGGTATGGGAATCCGGCGAAAATCCCGCTCGAGTGGCGCGAAGCCGCCGTCGTGCTCATACCTAAGCCGGGCAAACCCCTTGAGCTTGGCTCGCTCAGGCCCATCTCCCTCACCTCGTGTGTGGCCAAGGTGGCTGAGCACGTCATTCTCAAACGGGTCACGAAACATGCGGAAGAGAAACACCTCCTCCCTTTTAATCAACTAGGCTTTCGCCCGTCCATGTCGACACAGGACGTCATGCTTATTCTGAAACACAAGATCTTAACGGGCCAGTCCAGGGACACTAGGGCTGTGCTCGCACTAGATCTAGAAAAGGCTTTCGACAACGTTGAACACTCGCACATACTACAAGCGATTGCCGACGTACGTACGACTTGGGTCCCAGAGGCACACCGCAGGGAGCAGTTCTCTCTCCATTTCTCTTCAACTTAGCTTTGAGTGCACTCTCGAGAGAATTGAGCTCAATCGATTGCCTCGGCCACGCTTTCTACGCCGATGATATTACCATCTGGTGTGAGGGCAGTAGCGACGGGGACATCGAACGCAATCTACAGACGGCGGTAAACAAGGTACAGGCGTACCTCCGACAGACGGGCTTACGGCTAGCGCCCAAAAGGTCTGAACTTTTACTCTACAGACCGAAACTAGGTACCAAACGGATTCCCAACTCACCAATCTCTGTATACACAAAAGACGGTATGCAAATACCACAAGTCACTTCGGTTCGTATAGTAGGAGTGATCCTGCAGGAGGACGGCAGGAACGGACTCAGCATAGAGCGAATAGCCACTAAAGCAGATTCTGTGTCTAAACTAATCAAACACGTCGCCAACAAACGAGGCGGACTATCGGAAGAATATCTACGGCGTCTCTTCCACGCTTTTCTCATGAGCCATATCAATTACGTAGCTGTAGCTCACCCCTGGACCAAAGGAGATGAAAACAAGCTTAATGTGATCATTCGAAAGAATATCAAACAGGTACTTGGGCTCCCCATTCAAACCAACACGAAGAAACTTTTGGCACTAGGCCTGCATAACACTTTTAATGAGATTGTCGAGGCGCAGAAGCTAGCCCAGATAGCTCGACTCTCCTCGACTGAGGCGGGACGGCAACTCCTGGCCTACGTCAAAATAAGCTCTCCAGTCATCAACCAAAGAGAGTGCACGCTGCCGTCAGAGCTTCGAGAACGTCTCATCGTTCCCCCGCTCCCACGTAATATGCACCCGCAATACAACCCCGGCCGACGTAAGGCTAGAGCAGCCACCCTCCTCAAAACGGCTGCTGCAATGCCCGAATCGGTAGCTTTCGTAGACGCCGCTCAATACGTCAACTTCAAGCACTTCGTCGCAGCCGTTACATTACTGCAAGGCGAACACCTGACTTCTGTAACACTCCCCAACACGGATGCAGGCCGCGCAGAACAGGTAGCGATAGCATTAGCTCTGGCGACTACGGATCGCACAACGGTCTACACAGACTCCAAAGCCGCAGCTCAGGCCTTTCGCGCTGGCTCGGTTTGTAAAGAGGCCGCCCGCGTGCTCTCGCGTGCAACGTGGGCTGATACTAAACAATTGATCTGGTTTCCCGGCCACGTGGGCCAAGATGCTCACCCCCTCGTCCCTAACGCCAACGAGCTAGCTCACTTCCCAGGCGCGAGACCTTACTCGCCGCGCCAGGAATGAGGGCGGCCCGGGGCCCAAGGGCGAGCCATGGCGGCCGGACCCACTCCTAACGTACAATGAAATTTGTCACCACTACCGCCTTGATCGCAGAAAGTTTCCTCTACCTCACCCTCATCTAACGAGACCGCAAACTCTCACTTTACGACTGTTGCAAACAGGCGCTTACCCTTCGCCCATCTCTTATTCACGATTTATTAGTGAAATACAGCCGGGTTGCCTTCGATGTGGGCTCCCGAGATGCAATTTGCAGCATATGCTGTGGCAATGCCCCATGCTGTGCGCGGCTGCAGGGTCTCCAGCCACGGAAGAAGAATGGACCGCTCTCCTCACCAGTCCACAAGAGGACGACCAACTTCGGGCTGTCCAGAGAGCCCACGACCTGGCCGCCGAGTTCCGGCTCCCGGTCCCGTCGTGGACGCGGCCCGCGGACGAGCCACCTTAGGGGGTCTCGCTCTTCTCAGGACCAAATAAAGTTCAGCTCCGTTCCGTACCAGCTTGATCGCGGTGACTTCAAAGTAGCACGGGAGCGTTTCCTTCAAAATCCTTTAAAAGTTTCAGCCAAGACGCATCACTGTAAAGCTTTCAGACAAGTAATTAGCCACATTAATGTCCGCAAGTTCTCTCTCTTTCCTCGAGCAATTGTTTATTGGAAGAAATTAGGTGAAGAAGCAGTGAACTCTGTTTCGTTGGATCCATTTGCTCATTATATCAGTAACATTAATTTTCTTGATGTAAATGGCCGACATAGAACCATATCGTTTTGAGTATCTCTTGTATTAACAATATATGTACAGCACCTTGTACTTTTCATTTATGGACTTGTGATTCATTTTTTGCTTGAGTTTCTGCCGAATTTACCTTATTATTTGTTTCTATTTGTACACACACCTGAATGGTCCTGGGGAAGGCCTGCAGTATCTGTAAATAATAAATAATGAAACAGCGAATGCGGATGCGGCGCACGAAAAGGACCGCCCCTCTCCCACCGGCGCCCCTTATGTTCGCCTGATAAAAGACGGGCTGAGTGTTTCCTAACTGCTAGAGATGGAAGGGACAAGAGGCCTCGCACGCAGAGCAATGTTATCGTATGTGCCTTCGTGCGACGGAGATGGCCGGGTCGTTCTAAGCTTCAGCCACGTTCATCCCCAGTGTTAGCGCGCTTTTGCTCGCGCGTAAAACATACGACACGTTAGCGATGCTATTGATTTGGACTATGTACGGAACAACGGCGAGTGCAAAAACCCGTTGACAGTGGCCATATAGTTGTTATCACAATATACCTGCTCCTAGTAACTCTCCCGTATTCCGTTTCTTCGCACTTGGCAGGCATGCTGATGGTAGAAATGCTTGTCAGATTTCTTAATTTTTAATGAATACAAAAACACAAAACTTCTACTCAAATGAGCAGTGCATCAGTCGTGAGGTAAAGTGCACAAGTGTGTATGGCCGGCAAGTTCTTAGATATATGCATCAGCAGGGCAACATAAATTGCCAGCAGCGCAACATTCATTGCTACCACTCTCGTCACTGTAGACAGAGTTCAAAAGCAACATTTATCACCATATACCAACTTGGGAAAATCGAATTTATTTGGTGCCCTTCGTCTGCATAGGTAGACGTCAGACACAATGTGGCCAAGCACTGAGGGTGGTCTGGGTAATATTGAAATCTATTTGCGAGAAATTCTGTGCATTTCTAGAGCATATTTTATGGCGTAAATGATGTATTCGTGAAGAGGCCCAGCCGATCTGGTTCAGATCCAGTGAGCTTCGAAAATTGCCAGTGTTGTGCTTTTAGAGGTGAATGGAAAAAGGGTTTGCGAACTCATTCTTTTCTTAGTGTTCGTGGTGTAACAGTTTTCTTCAGTGAACGTTCCCTTTACTTTGCTGATAATATTATATGAACAATTCATCCATTGCGGAAGTTTAATGGAAGAGCCGTAAAGCAGACACGTTAAATAAGTGCCTGCTTTACTTCAAAAAAAAAAAAAAGAAAAGGAAGACATATTAACAGGCGTCGTATTAATGGAAGTAGGCGGTGGTGCGTGCATTTTCATTTATTTATGCATGTACCTACAGCGCGCTCTAGGGGCATTGTTATAGGGGGTTTTACAAATGAAAAGTACATACACGTCAAAGAAAATTGCGCAGTACAAAACAAAAGAACAAATCAAAATACGTAAATCCCAGCATATTAATATATATGTAATGTGCACAAAATACATGGGCTGGACATTTCCGCCTTTTATAAATGAAAAAACAAGAAACGTTGACAATAGACGAAAAAAAAAGCGACGTTAGGTAACAACATACTGTTTTAAAAGTGAAGGGAACGCTGTGTTGGGTGCGGTAACACCACTTCACAGGAGAATATTCCATTCATGTATAGTTTTTGGAAAAAGCGGTATCTGCAAAAGTACTTCTTCGGCACTTACATTCGCGTACCTTTACAGAAATGGTCCCGTCGTGATGATATGTAGGTTGGTGGTTTGATGTAGTTTTTTTCGATCCTCGTTTTTTCTTTATTATGTTGCAGACAAGACAGTATGATATGTTTACGCCTTGAGGGCAGTAATGACCATTCAAGTGCACTGATAATTTCGCTTGAGTTTCTGGTGAAGTAGTGATCACCCGTCAGAAGCCGAGCGGCACTTTCTAGATGCGCTGCAATTCACGACCAATATTTGCCTCAGTGACCGGGTCTCAAGCAGCGCAAGGATATTCTCAAATTGGTTGTACATTTGACACGTAAGGAACTTGTTTAAGAACAGAGCGTGCGGTTCTGAAATTGCGTCGTAGAAAATTCAACAGGTGACTGGCTTTGATACCCTGTGAACATGATCATTGAACGATAGTACCCTGTTGATGACAACGCCAAGGTACTTGTATTCATTTACAATGGATAGTGGCATCGGTTCCATGCATTAATCTGTAAGGAGCTGCTTTTTCTTCGTATACCTAGTGACACTGCACTTCGACACGTTGAGCTTCATTTTCCACGTACTGCACCATGGTATTAATGACTCGAGGTCTTTCTGCAGTTCGGAATCCTATGTACACTTAATTTCACGATATATGCAGCAGTCATCTGCGTACAACCTGACTTGACTAACATGTGCATGACATAGTGATGAATTTCAGGAAGGTTATTCTGCAAAGTAAAGCTGTGTCTGCTTGAAATAAAAGTTACATCTACCGCTTATGTATTTCTCTGGGTCGTCTGTTATGAATTCAGTTTAGAACCGAATGAAATGAAGAATAAACATGCGAGGCTTTACAGAGTCTAGTAGCACTTCGTAAGCCCCACCCCCTCCCAGATCATGTACACCCTGTCATTTGTGCAACTCATATGAGACACTGCTCTACGATTTTGACGCTGGCAGCATTAAAACAGTAAGTCGGCAGATTAACAAAGCCTCCGAACTGCCTGTTGCACACAATCTTACAATGCAGCACACATGTAGGTATGTTCGTTTTAATGTTTGCTGTTTTTATTTGAGGGTCGGGGAACTAAGGGTTACACATCGAGTGCTTGATATCTACAAACGAAAACCGCCGTGAAAGTTAAGAAGATCGGAATGTCCGTTCATTCCAGTTTTTTAAATACGCAGAACATTTCTTAGCCAACGAAAGTCACTCTATTGAGCAACTGTCTACGTAACGTCGCTCTCCTGGTCTTCTTCTCGTAGTGTAAATCATGGTGTAATAAGCTAAAATTGGCATGGTAGTGTGTAAGCACATGATAGACATCATCAATAGGTCATGACATTGGTAGAACGGCATATGTGCAATCCAGGTGCAGTTTCGGCGCCTTAGTGGAGTCGTATTATTTTCCTTATTTTTCACAGCGTTCATTACCTTGCCAAGCTCGGTCCCTTCCAACTTAAGCAGGCTTAGCATCAACAAGGAATATCACCTTCTCGAAGCATCATCCTGTGAGACGTGGGCGTTGTCGTCTGCTGCAGTGTGCTCGTAAAGTGACACTGAATTTCTGACTTCAGCAGTTTGTTGCTCTTGCATCTCCACATATGTGTTTATATATTTGTATGTCATTATTTTTAAAACCTAATGGAACACTGACACGAACTTCTGACATTTTCGTATTGCTGTTGTAAATAAGTGCACTGGCGTGGAGAACCCAAAAAGGAATGTCGCGGTGCCTCGCAACGTAACAAATTTTAATTTTTAATAGGGCTCCATTTTAAAAAGCCCAATTTCAATGTTGAGGAGGTGGTTTCCTAGTGAGGTGTGAACGCAGTCGGACATATGCCTAAGCCATTTGGGGGAAGCAGTTCGTGAAGGTGTCGCTGCAACTTTGTCGGCTGTAGTTACTGTACAGCCTCCCGCAGGGAGTCAAAGTTGCGCGCCTTCTTTCCATTTGCCGCTTGCAACCATGCACTGGGGAGGAACTGTCGCTCAGGCACAGAAAAACAGGTTGAGAAACCTCGTCACTACTTTTTTAGACCTTTATTTGATAACCGACAAAGCAGCTCCATAGCACCGTTTGCGAAGTTTACCTGACTTGTTCTCTTTTCATTCTAGCAAAACGTCGCTCGACAAGCAACCTTTCCTTCTTGAGTTTGTCACTTCTCGTTGATATTTTTTTCGACAGATGGCCCACGATGCCGTGACTAAAAAGATCCTGCGGTAGGCGACGTGTTGCCTAAAACGTACGGCAGTATATTTATCATCGCTGACGTTAAACGGAACAGCTATGTATACATGTTGAATAAGGTGGTCATTGATTAGTCCTGGTAATGTGTCTATTACACCGGGTTTGGGCCATGATCACATAAGTTACGAGAAGCTTGTCTGCTGCAAATGTGATGTTGGCCTTTCCTTCAAGACCTTGGTTGCTTGCGCGCTCAATATGGCAGACCTACGCGTAACTCTGCTCCCGTGGGGAGCATTTACAGTAACTGTAGTCGGCAGTGGTCAATTCACGCTGTAGCACGCAAACAACGACGATGTCACGGTCGTCCAGCGCCTGTGATAGCGATGGTGGCCGATTTTGCAAGACACTGCCCTCATACGGCATCGGTCCATTTCGCTGGGATTGGCTTGCAGTTCCTGGGCGACGAAAGCATTAAAATCGAACTAAAGTATTTTACACGTGCTTCCTGGTTTCTGTGTGTGGAAAGCGTAAACAATGACGAAAAATGTCCCTTTTGCGTCGCCGCGAACTCGTGTCAGTACCTTGTCCTTGTCAATCGCTCGTGCCCACTCCGTAATAGGAAGCAGCGGCCATGCGGCCGCTGTGGTCTAGTGGCTATGGCATCGTCTGTTGATCCGAAGGTCGCGGGATCGAATCCCGGCCGCGGCGGCCGCATTTCGATGGTGTAGTGTATTAGTGTATTCTGCGATGTCGGTGCACACTAAATAACTCCACAGGTAGTCGACATTTCCCTGCCCTCCACTACGGCGGCTGATAGTCATATCGGGGTTTTGGGACGGAAAACGTCAGAAATTAGTATTACATCGCACGTGAATGTACGAACGAGCGTGTTTATTGGACTGTCTTCAGAGGACAGCGTGATTTAGAAAGCCCGCCGAAACAAAGCTGCGCATTCGACCTTTAGCTGAAAACCACGGTCGCGCCATTTTCATTTTGTCGTGTGAACACTTAAGATGGCGGCTCTTCGCGGTGAGCGGTAACGCCTCCTTTTTGGGTAGTCCTGTACATTCGGTTTCATGTAGTACGGTTTTGCGCTCTTGCACCAGTATGTGTCTACCAGCTATACAGAGAAATTTATCCTACCTATGAGAGTGGCCGTTGAGAGAATAAGTGGTCCGAAACTAGGATAGCGCAGGTGAGCACGTCTATCGTCTTGTTCTGGTCGTCGCATTAGTTGCTGAAGCCATAAAAGAGCCAAAATAATGCGCCTTTGCCAGGAAACCGAGGGCTGGTTTTCATTTGCTAGAAGTGTCAAGTGCTCCCGTTTGACCTTTGTCCCAACCAGCGTTGTTCTAACTTTTTCAACATTGATATTGCAGCCTTAAGGCTGTCTTTCAGACTAAGAATAAAGAAAATATAAAAGTACGGTCGTCTCTCTTGCCTTAAATTTGGCTAGCATGAATTCTCACTCCTTACGGGTGGCCTGTACGACACACTGTTGGGATTGGCAAACAATGAGACGTTCTTAGGACCGTTGCTTCGAGAGAACGTTCAGGATGTATATGCTCGAAAGAATCTAAGTATTTGGCAAGGTTCACGATCTGCACCCATATATCACATAAAAAAGCAAGAAACAAACAAAAGGTGTTCAGGCAGATTTCATTTTTTTCATCTTGTTTGCTTTGCATAATCATCCGTTTTGTATAAACCATATGAAATGCAACGTTTTCCCCTGCTCATGTATTACTATTCGAAATGAACAGGGAAGAGGGAGCTATTTGAATAGGTGCCTTGTCAACGGCGTAAACCAGCAACAGCACTCAAATGCCATACAGCCACTTGCATAGTCTAGTTCAATGTCTACAACTGTTCATGATCTGCTATAATCATGATGTAGCGTCTTTAATTATTGAACTTCTCTAGCTGTCAATTTCGCTTTGCAGTCAAGCTAATGCCTACTGGCCACCTCTGGAACACCATGTGCATAGGCCTTTAATTTACAACTACTCTTCCCCATGAGTATTACTCAAAGCATGAAAGGCCAAGACTCAAGGACAAAGCATCAACGTTTATTGACAGTTGAAAAGATTTGATTAAACGGCTGTTTGCCCCGCAGGGGCGTCTGCGTGAGGAGGCGTTTGGTGTCCCACGCCTCGCCGTGCGTGGCTGAGCCGTGTTTGGGGAAAAGGGGATCGTGGGGGTTGAGCCGATTCCGGGTGATTGGACCTTTAAGGCCCCCTGGAGGAGGCAACACACCCCTTTGGCCCCGGCTTCACGTAGACGGCACTTCCGGATTGACCCGCCCGGAGGAAATCGCCAGTCGCATTTTCCTGTCTCTATCTCCTCACATCTTCGTCTTTTCTCCTACTTCAATCTTTCCTGTCTTCTACTCTCTTCTGTTTACTTCTCTTTTTTCCTGGCGGCTAGGGTTAACCTTGTGTGGATAGCCTACCTAGGTTACTTCATATTAGGTTATAGTAGTAACGTACAACTGGCGTCTGTAAGTCCTTATAAGCACTGCAGCGTCCCCTTGTTGGGTTCCATGGTGGGTGGTTGGCGTTATTACCGAAACACAATCTATTTAACGGCTAGTTCCTTCCCCAGCCCCTCTGATCGCCCTCGTAAAAGAGGGCGCACCGATGGATTCAGGTTTCTTGGCCACCAGAAAATTTTCCTCGCTACCACGTGATCCATTCCGAAAATGCAGCCATACCGGTCAGAGCGATCTCACCTTTTCTCGTCTCGCGGTCTCTTATTGAAATCCTAGGTCCAGGATACAAAGCATCAAAGCTTGCCAGTGGCCATTTACTTCTAGAACTTCATAATCTAACCTCCTTCATAAGCTTCATAATCTAACCTCCATTGGTGATGTAGTTGTTACAGTCACCATTCACCGTACTATGAACACCATACGTGGTTTCATATCAGATGATGACCTCATAGAGCTTCCAGAAGCAGAAATCCTAGACGGATTGAAGGAACAGAATGTGACCAACGTTAAAAGAATTCTGATGAGACGTGATGGTGTCGGGGACATCCTAGCGAAAATTACGTGCCCTCAGTACTGGCGGATGCAGTAGTTATATAGTTTCCGCTTGAGTGATGGTGGTAGGTTTCCGTTCATGAGTTGGGAATGTCTCCCATATGCGCGCCATCCCATGTTTATTCTACGGTGGATTTCTTTTGTATGGGTGGGTTCTCCGGTAAGTAGCTGTCCTAGGTACAGATATTCTTCTACGACTTCTAATGTATGGGTTTCGATCGTGAATAGACGTTTTTTCGCCGTGCCACTTAGCATTATCTTTGTTTTTTGCATGTTCATCCTTAATCCTACCTTAGCGCTTTCTCGGCTTAAGTCTTCAATCATCTTTTGCAATTCGTCGCCGTCATTGCTAAAGAGTACTATGTCGTCTGCAAATCGCAGGTTACTCAGATATTCGCCGTTAATCCTGAGCCCTGTCTCTTCCCAGTCTAAACTTTTGAAGATTTATTCCAAACATGCAGTAAATAGCATTGGAAAAATTGTATCTCCCTGTCTGACACCTTTCTGTATTGGGATTTTTCTGCTTTTCTTATGGAGGAGCAGGGTGGCTGTGGAATCTTTATAGATGTTGGCTATTGTGTTTATGTAGCTATGACATATTCCTTGACGACGTAGTGCCTCCAGAACTGCTGGTATCTCTACCGAGTCGAAAGCCTTTTCGTAATCTATGAAAGCCATATAGAGGGGTTTGTTGTATTCAGCGGATTTCTCGATTACTTACTTGATTGATCGCATGCAGGTGGTGCATGGTAGAGTATCCGTTCAGAAAAGGATACTCTGCCTTAAATTTGGCTAGCATCAATTCTCACTCCTTTCGGGTGGCCTGCACGACACACTGTTGAGATTGGCAAAACATGAGACGTTCTTAGGACCGTTGTTTCGAGAGAACGTTCAGGATGTGTGTTCGAAAGAATCTAAGTATTTGGTAAGGCTCACGATCTGTACCCATGTATCACATAAAAAAATCAAGAAACAAACAAAAGGTGTTCAGGCAGATTTCATTTTTTTTTTCATCTTGTTTGCTTTGCATAATCATCCGTTTTGTATAAACCATATGAAATGCAACGTTTTCCCATGCTCATGTATTACTATTCGAAATGAACAGGGAAGAGGGAGCTATTTGAATAGGTGCCTTGTCAACGGCGTAAACCAGCAACAGCACTCAAATGCCATACAGCCACTTGCATAGTCTAGTTCAATGTCTACAACTGTTCATGATCTGCTATAATCATGATGTAGCGTCTTTAATTATTGAACTTCTCTAGCTGTCAATTCCGCTTTGCAGTGAAGCTAATTGCCTACTGGCCACCTGTGGAACACCATGCGCATAGGTCTTTAATTTACAGCTACTCTTCCCCATGAGTATTACTCAAAGCATGAAAGGCCAAGACTCAAGGACAAAACATAAACGTTTATTGACAGTTGAATAGATTTGATTAAACGACTGTTTGGGCTAGTTGGTGATTTGGAATAGACATGTTTGCACAGCGCAAGAAATGAGGACATTGATTGATTTGTGGGGGTTAACGTCCCAAAACCAGCTCTGATTATGAGAGACGCGTGGAAATGAGGACATAAGTACGTGTCCTTGCTTATGTCCTGGCCCGCCACGGTCTAGTGTATATGGTACTCGGATGCTGATCCGAAGGTCGTGGAATCGAATCCCGGCTGCCGCGGCTGCATTTCGATCGAGGCGAAATGTTGAGGCCCGTGTGCTCTGCCATGTCAGTGTACGTGAAAGAACCCGAGGTAGTGAAAATTTCCGAAGCCCTCCACAACGGCATCTCATTATCAGAGCTGGTTTTGGGACGTTAAAACACACAAATCAATCAATCTTATGTCCTCGCGTTGTTATGCTCTGATAACATTTAGGTTGAAAATATGTTCATTGGAAATGACATATGAAGACACATATCTTCTCGATAATAACACACATCGCAAGTTGTAAAAAGAATGAACAGAGTACACAATGGAGCTTGCATCTGAACTGTATCAACCAGCTATGTGAAGCACCATGTTTGAAGCCGACCTAATTGCACACACTGAAACAATGGCATCTGTTTGGAGCTTCTTCACCTAGCAGTACGCTAAAGGTTGTTAACGATTGTGCCATTCCGGAAAAGTACAAGCTGCGCTACAGTGATATTCAGCATTCTCAGTTCTGCTGCCTGACACTGCTTCAGTCAATGTTCACTTCTTGGGAGACTTGTGCTTTGATATTACGAGCACGATTATGCATCGAACATCACTTCCAAGAAAGTTAAAACCATGTTAGAGCAAATTGAACACTTTAACTAAGATGGCATGCATTGGAGCGCATTCAGTACGTAATTTAACATGAATATTAAGACACCGTGTATGGGTCACAATCTATCATTGAAGGACTTCAAATAATCTCTCCTCTTGGGAGAGCAAGTGGCACTTAGTATGTCGCAAATGCACAGTGAACCTCAAAACTGAGTTTGTGTAGGCGGTGCTGGAATTGTCCAGTGGAACAACCTCCACTACGAGTACTGGACAGCCTTGTGTCTATTCTGTCGGACACCGATGCAGAACTGGGCACTGTTACATGCCACAGCTGCAGGAATTGCAGTTGTTTTTCTTCAAGTGTGCTCTAGTGGTGAATGGTCCAACAATAAACACGGCATATGCGTCCTTATAGGTGACATTGAAAAAGGTTATGATGATGGACAAGTAATGTAATCACACAACCAGCACAGAACCGAACCTGTAAGAGACAGCCGCAGTCTCAGCCAGTCCAGCACCGCCAAGCACGCTGATCCCAGGCAGGTCTATCTTAGACGCCCACAGCTCCTTGAAACAACTTTGGCCTTCTTCCAACGTGGGATGGTCCATGCATAAGTACTCCTCACATTGTTCTACCTCTACCCATTAAACAGCGACAAAAGCACCACGAATACTTGCCCATTGCCTTTCACCTCCGCTTCACTGCCTTCTCAATTCTACTGCTAGGCACCTCAGTCAACGTTCGCTTCCTGGGGGAGTTTTGTGCTTTGACAATGCCAGCACTATAATCCTTTGCCGAGATAACATCCTCGCGTGTCCTGCTGCACCATAAAGCACCTTGCTTGATAATAGAACGCTTGCCTTGTACCCCACCGGGGTGTTCCAGCAGCAATGGTACTCTACTGCTGATCCGAGGGTTGTGACCTGGAGTCCCGGCCGTGGCGGCTGCATTTTGATGGAGGCGAAATGTTGAATCCCGTGTACTGTGCGATGATAGTGTATGTTAAAGAACCCGAATTGGTAGAAATTTCCGGAACCCTTCACTACGTCATCTCTCATAACCATAGGTGGCTTTGGGATGTAAAACCCCAGAAATCAATCGTTTGCCTTCTTCTGTGCATACTGCAGAAGAGCCAATAGAGCCACTACTCTTTGCTCACCTCTGTTCAATGTGGCTCTGAACTCTCATGGTTCACCAAGATCACCACACAGCCCACGTGGCAGTCACTAAAGTTTCTGTATAACCGCTTTGGCAAGTAGCGAAAGCAATTGATGTGCTGACAAGCTTCCAGGTTCATGCAGCTATTTTCATTGTAAGTTCTGACAAATTGCTAAGCATGCCACCTGGCATAATGTTTTCGCCTCCAAGTGCTAGAAGCCCCACATTGTTCTGTCCCTTTGTTTTTTTTAATAAATGTAATTTAAGGAGAGGTCCCTTTGTTGTCTCCCCACCTTATTTTGTCTGCCAGGCACTCACAGGGAGACTACAAAAAACGCGAGATCGTGTGTTTAAGATTGATTGCGAGCCCTCGTGATCTGTGTAGAGGGTTGTCCTGCATGGGCCTGCAGAACCGTTCATAGTAAGAAGCAAATCGCAGACACCGCTGCAGGAGAGGACATAGTTGATGGGAGGTGGATGGGAGACGAGGACTTCTCGCTACTTAACAAAGTGGACATAGAGGGAGTTTAGCAGTCCCCAGAATGCTGCATAATGCGTGACAGTTTTCCATAAACACTGCCATCTCTATAATGTATCTGGGGCCCCACGTTTTGGTGCCACTGTGGCAGGCGGCGGCATGGCAGCTCACAGTCTTCAGGCTGGCCAGTCCAGGGCTGTATGGTACACTCAATGTTGTGCTAGTTTATACCTCCATATTGATTGCCGTAGTTTATATTTTGCTGTAATTGTGGCCTGTTTCCCTCACAGGGTTCTCTCAAGCACATTGTAGGACGTCGCACATTGCCATTTGTTCGTTGACAGTGGGCTGTGCTATTTTTTTGCTTGCCATCAGTAGTGGTCTTTCCTTTTCCTGAAAAAAAATTTCGCTCAGGCTCAACTGTTCTTTTTTGTGGTGCTTGTGGCGGCACTGACTTTGAGTTTGTTGCACTTTGAGAGGGCCTGTTCAAGTGTGGGTTCTAACGAAGTTAGAAGTGCTTCTGTACTGCCTGGTTGTGGGTGACTTCTAATTGCATCCACTAGGATGACACAGCATGCTGAGGGAGGAGTGCCTTCAGCACGCACATTTTGCAGAGATATTACAGCTGCTACAAGGGTGCCCTCCTTTTTCATTGTAGCCCCGAAGAAAAAGAGGTTCTTACGCAAGAACCGTGGCCTCACCATTTCAGTGTGGTACTCTAGGTAGAGCTCGTCACTTAAAAAACCCTTGTCTAGCATAACACTGTCGATGGATGGAAGAAACCCCTCCATGATTTTACTGTTTTGTGTTCAAAGAGCAGCTGTTCCACCACACACCTGGCTTGCGTAACTGATGTGACCTCCTGGTGTTTCACATATTAAGACCTTTCCAGTATACGTACCCTTGTACCAGCTATACATTAATAACTGAGCATCCAGGTCCCTTGGCCGCTGCACTGGTATTTCAGTGCAGTCGAGCACTGCCCTTACATTAGTGTATTTACATTAGTGTTACATTAGTACTGTTAAATTGTCCACAACAGCTTCTTTGCACGGCGAGTACACGGATTTCGCTGAAATTCCTGCCGGGGCTGTTATGTTGGACTTGAAAAATCCCAGATGGTGTCGTGCTTTGCGCTTCAAAAAGCACCGCAATAAGAGAAAAGGAAATGTGGCGTAGCGTAATGAGGGTCATGAGCATCCCATCCTAATAGACCGATCTCACCGCGCTGTTTCACCGCGCCACCGCTGCCGCAGTGCATGCCGGAACTTGTAGTACTCGCGGCGGTCGCGGTACGCTCAAATGCACGGCTGGTGCATCGGCGAACGTCGTTAACGAGCTTTATCGGCCTTATTTCGAAGAGTTGTGTTGGTTGGATTTACGTCCTATGTGCCGGGATGCTACAAGAACAGCCTGAAACAAAAGCGCTTCAGTTTTTCTCGAGTTCGCGAAGAATGTCAAGCTCCGGCAGGAACTGGTGCATCGGACAGACCGGCTCGTACGGCACACGGCTTGGTCAGCAGTGTTTGTGAAATTTGTGTTTTGTTTTGTGCATGACACTTTTGCAATGCCCTACAGCGTCATACTGCAGCTAAGGCACGTCACGGACGGACCGATCAGTGGCCGCAACGATTCGTAGCGTGTGCATGATCACCTTGCCGCGCGGTCTCCGCCAACGGCGTTGGAGTGGATACAGCTTGTGTTCTGGACAAAATTGTGCGCTCGTTAGAAAATACTTTTCTTGCGAGCGATAACGACAGTCAAGCGTCAACGTGAACGGAAGATCTGATACAAGCCCAGCTTAGCGCATACTTCACGCTGCGCAAGGCTATTGATACGCCACGCCGGCATCAATAGCAACCATCGGTGCCGCCGGTATTTCGGTTTTCAATGTGTGATTTTACTGCGAGCACTACTTAAAGAGTAAATACCAGTGACAAAATGTGTCATCTTATGTGCGCGAGCGGCCTGCATAGGGTCATACGCCTACTGAGTTTATGTCGACGCATTTTTGAAGCGGTAAGGCCTAGCGACGACATCGGCGCCGAGCCTTTGGGTGTGAGGGCGGCGGGCAGAGCGGGCTGCCGCTTTTTCGTCGTTTTGCACCTGGCGCCAAAGTTACTCACCGACTCATCCGTACTTTATGCAGCAGGAACTGCTAGTCGTCCGCGATATTAGCAGCGGCCCGTAAGCTTTCGCTAACGGTGTGCGGCAGGTCATCGTTCCGCTAAGGTCGACGCGCCTTTAACCTCTTCATCGCGATCGTTTTCCACCCATTCACATCTAGCGCATCGCTGTGATCGAAGTCCTGTACTAAAAACACACTGTGCATGTGAAGTTTTGCTTTGACAAAACAAGCGCAAAATCGTTCCTACGACTGTCTTCAGTTTTCACCATTCCGCGCTCTTGGCGTTCTATCTCTGTACGATACGTGCTCTGAGATGTCCTTACTTGTTTTTTTTATTGCAAATAATTCGGCGAATACGGGTAACAGCAATTCGAAGCGACACGGGCGCACGAACTAACGACGAAATCGTGACCAGATCGCATGTTTACATTCCAACTTTCTTTTTCTTTTCTCTAACAGCCCTACATCGCGTGGCAAATTTAAATGAAACACGGCCACAGGAGGTTCGGAAATTGTTTTTTGACGCGTTCAATCGTCGTCCACGCCAAGGATACGTGAAAAACGTAAGTAAACTTATAGCATGCAGTACGCACAGCCGTAGCAGCTGTGCTTTGAGAACTACAACTAAGATGGCGGCGGCGCCGCTCCTGGAAACTCGCGCATGCGCAGATCACGCGGTGAGATCGGTCTATTGGAGATACAATAGCTTTTTCCCTGGCAAGTGTGCGACTTTCAGTGTAAAGGTCGCAAATGGTATAAAATAACGGAAATCATGGAAGCCCAGTGAGTACGTTAGGCTCTTTTTCATCTTGGAGCTTTGGAATGCTCAACGGCTGGATACACAGCCTGGTGGAAGTGTCAGCTTGAACCCCGATCTCTAGAGCCACAGCTGTGACTTCAGCAGGCAGATCTGAAGAACAGAATGTGCATTTACTGCAACGATTACAGAACACAAAACTAAAACTAAAACAGTGTATTCAGTGGCACTCAACGTGAAATCTGTAGGAAGTGCAGAGCAGTGAGTGAATTCCTTTGACGATTCTCTCATCGATGAGCAAGAGGCGTGCCGATTCATGAGCAACAGGCGTGCTGACAGGAGCAGGGCTCGTTAATACTGAACGTATTTCTTTAATGGCACCACAGAGTGCATATGTAGCTGTGGTTTGATCACAACTATCAGCTGCTCATTTTGTTATGAAATCTAGTCTACCAGGCAAGCAAGTATCACACTGATTTTTCAAGAAGTCAGGATTCCTATTCACCATTTAAGCTTAGCTGAGTTGCTTAACAA
Source organism: Hyalomma asiaticum (assembly GCA_013339685.2). NCBI lineage: Eukaryota > Metazoa > Arthropoda > Arachnida > Ixodida > Ixodidae > Hyalomma > Hyalomma asiaticum. The sequence continues at coordinate 126,666,728 of CM023484.1, forward strand.
TTTCTTTAAAAAGCTAATAACTTATATTTGGTGCAACAATTCAAGAAAGCACATTTTCTCATACAAGATGGATTAAAGGCAACCAAGACGCTATGCAGGTGTATGTGCACAAATTCTGTGAGTACATCTGTAGCCCACTACATGAGGGAGCCTACTAAGATAAATGAATAACTACTACATCGAACCTACATGGTAAACCAATAAGTACAGCGTACATTCAGTAGGCGTTTATCCCTTATCAATATACTCTGACGGTTAGTTGAAAGTAAACAGTGCTTAATCAACAATCAGTTCAAATGTAGCCGCTTGTCAAGTCTGAAGTAATTGCTTCAATGTTGCTGAGCACTGTAGCCAGAGTAAATTAGAAGGAATATTGATAGCGTTTTCTACAAGCTTCAACCACAATGTCCCGATTTTTTCAGAGCGGCCATGCGAAATAGTAAAACATGTCAGACCTACGCGACTAATCAATGGGTTGACCTCAATATTACGAACAAAGGGTTGATTGCAAGGAGTACGTAGTCTACAGGATCTCCCATGCCCGTTAACTTACACAGGGCAAAGCAAAATGTCATGGGGAGACCATATCGCAGCACTACAGCCTAAAAATTGCGACAATGTACAGCCAGAAAATGAAGGTAACATCGAGTTGCCTCACAAGCAAATGAGAGCCACTACTGGACAAGTGCACAGTCACCAGAAAATCGTGCTATTGACCGACAATCATATTATTGAATACAAAATTGTACAAGTGGCGTACCACTGTCAAACCTCGTTATTTCTCAACCGACGTTCCTAATAACAGACTTGTTCAAGTGGTGAACACACACTTGCTCACCTTTGTTTTGCGCCCGATTCGGATGGCGCTCGGAGCGTTGCACACGGCCGGAAGGTCGCCCAGGAGGGTTGAGAGACGGGACAGTTCAGGTGCAAGTCAACGTCTCTTCCAGCCTGTCATAAATCAGCTTTCGTTAGTTACATGGGTGGTACACGGCCGCGATAAGGTGCCGGAACCATTCGAGAACACATATCAGCTGTTACTTACCGAATATCTTAGACGTGGGGGCATACTCGAAATCCTCCTCACGAAAGTGCTTGCTGCATATCCGAGAGTTAGTGCTGGCGTTTTTCCCCATTTTCAGCTTCAGTAGGCAAGTCTCCCGCGTTGTTTTACATATTTGGGGTAATGGTGAAAACTTACACTGAGTTCTGTCACATACCTACGGCACTGCGCCACCGATCACTATACCACCATGCTGAACCTGCCTGCCTGCAATCCAGCACTGTTTAACGGTGACAATATCTTCAGATGTCCAAACTGTGCCTCACAAGCTGACAATGCAAGATCACGTACCCCAAATTCACCCGAGTGTCTAGTGTGTCCGCACCACTAAAACCGCGCAGCAACGGGAGCAGGAGCATCAAAACGATCGCAGCGTCGGCGTCTCCTATGGAGGCCCCCGTGGCGATTACTGATCTTGCTTGTCAGACAGTCAAAAGTGAACATACCTGGTCGCAAAGCTCTTGTGTTAAAGGGCCAGCTTGAGCGTTGTCGAGTAGCTGACAGAGTTCTGCTGAACCTGTGACTAAAGCCGCATGGATATGCTTGCACATATGCCTTCTAAGAATGTTGTCCTTGCACGTGCAGGCTGTGTTGTGAATACACACGCTGCTGCCTGTGCATATGACCTGACATTCCTGATGGCACATTTTACCTTGTGTGCATATGATCGTATACCGGTGCTCTCCTGATTGTCACATTACGACCCACTCGGAAGGGCCGGCTGCCTGGATTTCGGTATCCTTAATTTTTTAGCCGGAACGGTGTCGGGTTTGGGTTTCTCTCTGAAAAGTTGTTTCTGAATTTTTGATACTTTAATGAGTCTGTCTAAGACCTACTCTTTCACCAATTTCAGAAGCATTGCAATGAGTTTGTCAATTCTCTTGTGTTGCTTGCCGTCTAGATAAAAATAATTAATAACGCTGTGTAGGGCTTCCGGACGCATGTTTGTGTTAATGTCATACTCTGACCTATGGCATGCTGTCCACACCTCTATGCGATTCGCATAGCTCTGAGTGAAGTATGCGCTGAACTTGATTAGGCCGTTTTCATCTCTCCCGTGCTTATCATAGACGTCCGAGAATGTTTTCAGCACGTGGTCGAGCTCCTCCTTTTATGAAGCGTCCATCATTGTTCTCAGTACCTGCAAAATTAAGTGTAAAATGAAGAAACAATATGAAAAGCATTATGTTACGCAACATGTAACTCATATCTTTTGGAAGTTGTAGTTGAAGGCACACTAATGGCAAACGACTTTTTTTGTTAGTCATGGGTGAGTGCTAGCGGACAACTGAACTGTCGTAGTGGGGCGAGATGTTTAGGCCCGTGTACTGTGTGATGATAATGCATGTTAACCCCTCGGCTTCCGCACAATTATGCTGCCCTTCCCACCTGGTATTCCGCGGGAAAACCTTCGCATGCGCAGGTGGCAAGGGTCGGTGCACATAAATCACAATAAAGGCCGCAAGAAACACCATAGAATAACAAATCTTGTTTTATTCTATTCGCAATGCTTCACTAGATCAACTGTTTCAATAAGATTTTCGTGTGTGAAAAGTTTGAAGCGCACAGGCATGTGACGCACATCCTCCTCCTCTTCATCGCTACCGCTTTCATCACTTTGGTACACCCCATCGTCTAACAGAACATCATCATCGTCACAGATGTCACTTTCGGTGCCACTGTCAAACGAAAGACTCAGAAGTTCTCCATCTGTCAAACCACGTTTTTCGAGCGACACCATGTTTCGAAAAAGCCGAGAACGTGCACCCTTGGCCGCTATCAAAAAAAAAAAAAAAAAAAAAAAAAGACTCGTGCTTACAAGCAGCTTCAACAGCCACAACTACGTCCATCTAGCGGAAGCTATGAAGCAAAAAGCAAACATTAAATAATCAAAAACAACCATTTCCTAAGCAACCGGCGATTCACCGGTCAAAGCGCTTGTGGCCTCGCCGTCACGCCTGGCGGATCGCCGGCCGCAAGGAGCGCAAAATGAAGCCAGAGGTGCACTTTTCATACTCCATAAATAATCATTATTCCATTTCCTCCACAGAAACTCAGTAAAATTTCATGAAGATGTCACAGTTGTAAATGAATAATTGTAGTTGTCACATGCTGTGCAGTTTCAGGCGCTTGTTTCGTAAAGGGAAATGCAGAGTATAAAAAGCGAACGTCTAGTAGTATTGCTGCAAATGTGCTAATGGTATGCAAAGTTTCGGTACCTTTCGGTACACTTCTGCCCATGTGCAACAAAATGAGCCATATTGGGACGCTCTGAAACTTTTTATTAAGTTAGAAAGTGTCTGCAAAAGACCCTAGAGTTTGTTACCATACCTGTTCTAGCTCAAGAACCATTATAGCTACAATAAATGTAATTAGCATTTTAAAATCAGCATCACACACTCTACTAGTTGTATAAATTGCACAGCTCTAGGCCAACATGTAAAGAAAGTGTTTTTCGGGAGTGTCTCCCCTTAAGAAATTTTCTTGGGAGCACGTTGTCTCATAGTGAGTTCTGAGGTTTACAAAAAGAGGGCAGGATCAAAAGATAGGAAAGCTGGGAACGTGTGCTGAGCGGGGAGAACGGTCCCGTCTAGTGTGTGGTAGGGTTAATTTGGTTGGAATACAAACCTGCTCACGGATGCACATGACGTTTCTTGCAATGGTCAATTTCTCGAAGGCATCTGAAGTGACATGTCGACAGATGTGATGTGAACCACATGTTCACGTACAGGGAAGTATTCAAGTACTAGAGCAGAAATGAAAGTGCTTGTTCATTTAACAGAACACATACATCAACTAGCCAAACCTAGTCATGCTGTACACCTAAAGTCACTATCCGAGCGGCCAACTCAGAATTGTCGTTGCAGCATGTTCCCGAAATGCCAGTATGAAGTATGACTTTGATTCATGGTACTGTACTTTGCGGTGGCACGGGTCTTTGAACAGTTCAACACTGTGAGGTTTGACTTCTATTGTAGAGATATTGTAGCCCGCTGTTTTGAACAACCAATTAAACCACGATCGACTTATGCCAATTTCTCAGCTACTAAAATCAGCAGTGTATTATGGGTTCTCGCACAGCTCAGAGGAATGGAGGTGGCCTGTTCATGTGTGCACATTGCTGGGCTGGCTTGGGCGCAGAGGTAGTGCAAAATATGCGAGTAAATTTTCTCATCTTTGTAAATCTTGCTAGGTGTGTGCAAATTGCACATGGCTGTGAATTATACGTGAGTAAATATGGTATTACATTTGTTGTCCATCTAACAGGACATACTTAATGACAAAGCACTTACGCACTCCGCGTATCTCTTACCAGCATAGTTCCTCGACAAAGATCTGAGTGGCTAGCTGGGTCACACTTTTCAGTGTAAATTCCAAAGAAATGACCGACATTCTTCGGCCATCCTCCACAACTGCTCTTGGGCCCAGTCGTATGCACATGAGTTCTTGCCCTTCCAACTCCATCGGTTCCTTCTGGGACTGAAACGTAGATGGTCGTCGTGGGGTCTTAAGACCTCTGGGTACAGGGTTCCTTGAGTTGAGGATGTCGGATGTTCTGTAAGGAAAGAAGCAGCTGTTTCACTACTAAAATGGCACCGTTCTGTAGTACATTTTTATAGTTACACATGGCCACGGCAGGGAACTATTTCATTGGAGGTGAAGATGCTAGAGGTCCGTGAACTGTGTGTTATCAGTGGACATCTGTGGCATTATCAGTGGAGCCCAGAACCTTGCCACTATAGTGTGCCTCGAGATCACTTAGCTGGTTTTGGTGCCAGCAAGTGCTATTACAGGCTACAAATGAGGCGGTCCGATTTTCCAGTTTATATCATGAGTGAGGGTGGCAAGTGTGTGTGGTTTGATGGCTAATATTTAAAAATTTTACAATCTATATTATGTGTGCATCACCTCAGGGTAATCATAAACTAAGTAATGGCATTTTTGTCTTCGTTACCTTTGGACTCCTGTGTGTTGCCGCCTTGAGCATTTATTTTCCAGTCACCGTATTTACTCGCATAATAGGTGCAGTTTTTTTTTCTCCCGAATATCCAGCATAAAGTTTGGGGTGTGCCTATTGTGCGGGAAAATAAAAAATCCAATTTTTCGCAACCAAGCTGGGGGTGCAACTATTATGCGAGTGTGCTTATTCTGTGGCTAAATACGCTACTCTAGGAAAAAGTTGCCCAGTGCTTTTAATCTCCCGTTTGTTCTGTAACCTGATGATGGATAGGCTGTTTATATTGGCACCTGTGTTAGGAGAATTTTCGATAGCTTGAACGGTTCCTGAAACGGCTTTTTGACACTATCTCACTGATTAGGCTTCGTCATTGTGAAATCATTCACACGATAAATTAAGTGAAGCTACTTGCACCAAGACAGCTACGGGATTATTTCTGTCAATATGCCTCTTTACCGCCGCTCTTCTTGCTCAGCTCGCGTAGCTGCTGGGTGCACGCCAGCGACAACTCCGTCTTCCACATCAGCCGCTACGCTTAGGGGTGTCGACCTTATCATAGAGCCTCTGAAGTAGTGCACTGCCAGCTGCCTTGACAATACTGCTGACTGGCCCTTTACTGCTCATTATGTCACATGGTGTCCCTTCCGTGCTTATGACGAAAGCGAATCGTAGTGTGCCCATTGCACGGTTTCTAGACAGGGCACGGTTGAAAGTGGTTTAGCCTAGTCGCAGTGATCTTTCGCAGTGAGCATATATTCGCATGTTTGAAACCTTGTGTATGTTGCCATGCACACTGCTGTATTGTTCTGACAATGATCTGGAGGACTCGGACTATCGAGTCAATGAATGCATTTATACAATATCGGCAACAATATTTCAGGGTATCTTTTAGGGCACTCATTTCATTTTTAGGTAATGTTCATGCAATATTGTTTCATGTATAGAAACTCAAGGTGCTTGATGGGCACGCGCGCTCAATTGTAGCACAGGAGACCTTAGGGTGAGCAGAACGTTATGTGTCAAGCAAGAGAGTACAAGTATGGGGTGAAGGGGAAAAAATTCCATTATGTTTACAGTTTACTTAAAGCTGTTTACCTTTGTGGTTAGCATATCTCTAATGTGTGGCCATTCGCACACTGTTTTCGTTTACCCACTTTGAGTCCTACATTCTATTCACTATTGTGTTCCTTACTCTGCCGCCATAATACGACTGTTTAATAAAATAGGTACAAAGGAGAAGTTCCGACCTGTCAACCATGGCGATGAACTCAGCAATGCCAGAGCATCCCTCAAATCCTGGTCCTCCAAGCTCCTTAGCAAAAGTAAGAGCTTTTACTCACAGAGGCGCTGAAGGTTTGCGCTGCAAGCTTGGCTTTCATAACGTGCAAGCACTATAGAAACTGCATTACATACGTAGACATTTATTGGCTTGCAAAACAACTGCACACGTCACAAAATCATGTTGTTCAATCATTGTAAGCAGATCTTACCTGCCTGTAGTATTCCACATATGCACGGGAGAGCTTGTTGCCTTCTCGGAGACCCTCTCTTTCTTGGAGGTCATTAAGAAGCATAATGTGCGTCCACTCAATTGCATGCAAGAGGAAGGCAAAAGGGGGTGTAGTTTACACCATATAAAGCTTTTATGCTATCTTTTCGACCCCTTTTTTCAATTAAGCACGTCCTGATATTAAATATGTTTAAGTTAACGGTGCTTTATATGTGTGGCGGGTGCGATTGCTGCATTCATTTAAAGGAATGATGTCTTTAATATTTGGTATTTTGCCACTTTAAAGGAGTTGCAGTATTGTCTATTCAAGGAGGCTTCAAAGCACTGTAACCACTGATAGAACCATCACAAAGTTGCTCAGTTGATGCCACCACAGTGAACCTCGCTCATATTATTACTCTCATGAACCAAGTACAGCCAGCTGAGATCCATGTTTGGTGCTAAGTCCTAGATTTCTAATTACTGAAGGAAGGAGCACTTCATGATCTATACAAGCCAAGATATGACATACGCTGGCAGTCATTTGTTGTCTGTGTGTAGTAATGTAACATTCTTTTCTTTCAATGACATGACAAACTATGCAGCAGACGCAACAGCAATGCAACTCTCAGCCACTGCTGTATGGACTGAACGCTGGACATGGCAAACAGCGAACTGATATAATCATATGCTCGTGGAGAGTAGCAGTGAAGGGTCGTGGCAATTTTTTTAATTTCCGTGGTGTACCGTCTGCCTCTGAGCTGTTCAGTGGCGTTTTTGCTGCAGTTGTTTAGTATTTCCACATGTAGGTTTGCTGGAATTTTGTTTGTGTCCCCTCGTTTATCAGTAATTTATTTCTCATTTCATGAACCGTGTTTTGTAGTGTGCGGCTTCGCTCGCTGTTCCTGTTGGTTTTTGCGTCGAACACTTATTTTTCTGTTGCTGCCTTCAGAGACTCTCCGACTCTCCCAGCCCCTTTTTATTCGTCCTCGGGCTTTCCCGGGAAGAGTAGGTGTGGTCAGTTGAGTGCACCTCTTCAGAAATGTTATCTTTCTCCAGGTCATGTAGCTTGTCCTTGCTGACGTCATTCCCATCGAGGGAACTGCCTTGTGCCTGTGTCACAAAAGACAAGGCATAAGCTTGCTGTTCCACTTTTCATTACATTTCATAAAGACCTCTGCATGCTGACTGGATTTTCTCGGGCCTATCATTGGCTTCGGCTGCAATGACAACTGTGGGGGCCTCTGTAGCAGCATGGTCAGCCGGTTAGGACCTGCACGAGGCAGAAAGGCTACACAGCAATATCGGAGCCTCGACAACGTTGACTTAACGAGCGGTTTAAACGCTGTTATGTTAATCACTCCACATGACAACAAACATGAGTACTGGTATGCTAAGTTGGCATTGTTTTGGTGCATACCATATTTACTCATAATTCCGCATTCTTCGCGGATCTAGCCTTTCGTAAGGGGATTACGTGGAAGTTTGTGATTCACCTAAGTGGATTGTCAACAGACACACACAGACCATACATCATGGAAAATATCAGTATTCTAGCAAAATAAAGGTACTGCTTCACTTAACGGAAACGTACGTTATAGTCAAATCTAGGAGTGATTCGAACTCAGAATTGTGGTAACAGACACTGTGAGCAGGCTCCTAAAATGTCAGTGTCAAGCGTGACTGTCAATCACGTTACAGCACTTGGCATCAGTGCGGTTGTCATTTCCTTTAAAAAAAAGCCGTGACCCCGAGTTCGAATTTTGCTCTACGGCTGTTGTAGTCCACCATTCTGATCAACCAATTATACCGAAATCGGGTTATACCGAAGCCTCAGATGCTTGAAATCAATAGTAGTGTAGGCTCAGTAATTATTTCTAACAAAACCACTTGTAGAAAGGGCAGATATGTTCTTTCAGACAACAGTGCACACTGCATCTATACGAAAGAAATTGCCATGTTATACAGGTCATGCATTACTTGTAAACAGCCTGTTTCTTTATTTCATGCTTAAAAACACCTCGTTTATTTACTGCAATTGCTGCAAGAAAGGAGAAATTTCGAACTTTTAGGTCTACAACCTTATATCTTGGTAAGTTAGTTCCAGTAAACATAAGTGAAAAAAAATTAAAGGCCTTGAAGTTGTGCATTAATACTCCTAAATACTTTTGCTTCTCGTCATCGGTTTGTACTTTGACTATATATAGTGTTGTCGAATTGTAAGTGCACAACCACTTCATTTGCATTGACAAGGACATTATTTCTCACAGGACTTCAATGCGAAAACTTAGTCTGATTAAAGGTTGGCCTGCATCGGTATCTTCTGGCAGCTGTAGTTGAACGCACAGTAAAGGTTTGACTTGATTATTGTGCCACATCTTTCTTTGAGGCTGTCCACCGACAAGCCCAACTCTCTCACGCTTACTGTTTTATTCTGCGCTAAGTGTGATGCGCTGTGCAAAATGACTAACACATGAAGGGAAATATAGGTAGCGTGGTCACTTCTACTTCTTTTTTTTTTTGCTTTCATGGCACACATTAGTACGTGATTTTCTTTGCTCCAATATTTACTTTGCACTTGCAAGGCAGCTAAATGTAGATGGTGCAAGAATATTGCCGTAATTGTCCATTACATCAACAGCGAGCGCTTGGAACATGCTAGAATAGCATGGCTTCCTATTGTTATTCGGCATCCCTAGAAGCTTTGGCCAGTGCACACATATGACTAAACTTGCTTATTTCACTCCGATGTCAACTAAACGGCAACACACGAACGACGACATCGAAAACCACGATAGACGGCCGGCAACTCTCCTGGGAGTACTTAGCGAAGTCGCCACAGGTAGCGCTTCCGTCGGTGCGCACCAGGCTGGTGCGCGCCGATGGCAGGATTAGTGGACGTGGTTACTTGCCCTCTTGCAGCATATCTGTTTACTGTTAACGTTCTCATATGTCACGACGAAATAGGAATTGCATGTTATGCAGTATCAGGGGTCGTACTCACTTTGTACACGAGTGCTTACAGTTCCTGGTCCTTTATGTGCTTTCGGATGTTCTCCCTCCAGTTTTTGTCTACGAGCCAAGCACGTAGGAGTTGCACTTCGGCGTCGTGCACGGTGTTTCTCCACGCATTGTAAAACGCAGGTGCATCATTGCTCATAAATGCCCTTGCCTGGATTTGTCCCGTTTTCTGACGCGCAGCTTTGAAGAAAACCTCCATTGCCTTTGTGTCAACTCTGCTGGTTATACAGAATGCGCAGGAAACCCAGCACGATACTCGTCGACGCATAGCAGAGTGACAAGCTGCAAGTCGTATCCTGCAAAAACATTGTAAAGAGACATATATATGATATATAATAAGAGATAACAAAAAAGTGAGTTAAGGAGAAACGTTTTATTTCTATCAAGCAGTAGTGGACAACAACCACTGTCACTAACACAGGTCTGTCGGCGCCCATTGCAGGGCAAAGGACTCTCATAGATCTCCAGCTATCCCAGTTCTAAGCTAGCGGTGGCCATGTTATCCCCGCAGACTACTTCCTCTCATCTGCCAATCTTTCTGCCTCCCCTGCCACGCTTGCCTTCTGGAGGGATCCACTCTTTGCCCTTAGGACCAATGTCTTGCCTTCCCATTACATACCCTGCCCATGCTCATTTCTTCTTGTTTATTTCTAATAGGATGTCAATAACGCGTGCTTCTTCATTTGCCACTCCACTCTCTTCTTGTGCCATAAAGATACACCTATTATTTTCCGTTCAGTTACCCACGGCGGCGTCCCCAAACATTTTGTGCGCCTCAATGTTTATGATGATGATTGTGGTCCGGTTAGGATAGGAAGCTAATTTCTGCAGACCATGTAGGGAGCACGGCTAAGCGTCCATGGGGGTGGGAGCAAGGGAGTGAAAGAGATAGAGACGAGAGAAAGGCTGTGGTGGAGGGCTCCGGAAATTTAGACCAGGTTCTTTTACGTGCACTGATTTATGCCCCGTGGGTAAGTAACATGAATCTGTCATACACTTCTCCTCTTGAGGGACAATGGTGAGCTGCCATCGATTATAAAATTATGCCTTACGAATTCACTCCACTCCCTTCTTATCCTTCTAATAATCTCACCGTGCACAATGTGTTAGTGCATGGTAAATAAAGTACGCCAGGTGGTCAAAATTTCAGTAGCCCTTCACTACGGGGAGGCTCACATCGTTGTTTGGGCATGTAAGGCCCCAGGAATTATTCGTTGATGCTCGAAGCAGGGCATGCAGTGCGTGTCTCAAACGCGCAGGAAGCGCGGCCCCCTCGCACCGTATCGGCCTTCTGCTATCTTGATACGACGGTGTCGTTTACTTTTTCCTAGGCGACCACGAGTGAAATATTTGTGGTTTGATCTATGAGGGCTTCCTATCAGCTGTCTCTCTTTTCATGTCCCACATTTACAATATAGCATGCAGTGCCGTTGAAGCTACGAAAACTTATATCAAATGGGTTATCTTCGCGTATTTCGCGGTCCGGTTTCGCAGTAGCGTTCGCAAATATAAAGAGGGCGAGTATCTTGCTTAACCGCGAAGAAACGAATTCAAAATCCGCCTGCCCGGTATTTGAATATCTTGGCAGGAACAGCCCATGTCTCTTTATCCCTGTTCAGATTCTCGGTATTTTCGAGCACATCCAGGTGCCACATGCAAACCATAATATTTAGCATTTCATAGGATAACAGCTTTCTTATAAATTAGTTGTGTCCATCGGGAAAAGAGATTTAGGGCGCATACAAATTACCCACGATATAAACGTGGGCGCAAATATTCGTGTTTTAAACATAAGTGAGTGCGGCGCTACGTGCCGCCTCTTCCTCCTCGGTGACTCTGCGGGTCACGTATAACTGGATCACTGCAGCCAAATGCCGCCGAAAGAATATTGTCACGTGGTCGTGACGCACGCAGCACTCTAGGCGAAGCACGCAGAGCTCAAGAGATGTCAGGCGAACTGTTCGGTGGGCGAACTTGTGCCCAGGAAAATAAAGCTAATGACAATGCACAGCGATGGCGGCGTGAACAGTCGTCGGTCGACGGTAAGACTGACAAGCGGCATAATGCGT